>BLSH010374790.1:970892-981823 GCA_018402905.1 Glandirana rugosa
CCTAAACCCCAAAAGTACTCGACATTCGGTATTAGTAGTGTTAATACTGTTTAGTGTCGAACTTGATAGAACGAAACGTACATTACTCAGATAGAGTATATAATCAAAGTGGAAAATTCAACGTGATGACTTTATTTAATTGAAAACGTACTATGAGATTAAAAAGCTCATAGTGGACATACATTCATACAAACGAATGTTTTTTGACCTTCAAACTTTATCACAATGGGATACACTCCACACAAAAAAAGGAGACTAAAGTGCCAGGAGTAAAATACTACATATCTCTAACTATAACCGGTGTAAAGATACCTCTTTCACAGGGTCGAAATCAGAGGAAAAAAACACACCTCACATAGGGTAACACTATTTCAAACTTCCAGTTTTTTGTAAGCAAACATACTTACATACAGGTGATACTCGAAAAATTAGAGTATCATGCAAAAGTTAATTTATTTCAGTAGTGCAACTTAAAAGGTGAAACTAATATATGAGATAGACTCATTACATGCAAAGCAAGATAGTTCAAGCTGTGATTTGTCATAATTGTGATGATTATGGCTTACAGCTCATGAAAACCCCAAATCCACAATTTCCGAAAATTAGAATATTGTGAAAAGGTGCAATATTCTAGGCTCAAAGTGTCCCACTCTAATCATCTAATTAAGCCATAACACCTGCAAAGGGTTCCTGAGCCTTTAAATGATCTCTCAGTCTGGTTCAGTAGGAATAACAATCATAGGAAAGACTGCTGAACTGACAGTTGTGCAGAAAACCCTAATTGACACCCTCCATAAGGAGGTAAAGCCTCAAAAGGTAATTGCAAAAGAAGTTGGATGTTCCCAAAGTGCTGTATCAAAGCACATTAATAGAAAGTTATTTGGAAGGGAAAAGTGTGGAAGGAAAAGGTGCACAAGCAGCAGGGATGACCGCAGCCTGGAGAGGATTGTCAGGAAAAGGCCATTCAAAGGTGTTGGGGACTTTCACAAGGAGTGGACTAAGGCTGGAGCCAGTGCATCAAGAGCCATCACACACAGACGGATCCTGGACATGGGCTTCAAATGTCGTATTCCTCTTGTCAAGCTGCTCCTGAACAACAAACAATGTCAGAAGCGTCTTACCTGGGCTGAAGAAAAATAGACCTGGTCTGTAACTCAGTGGTCCAAAGTCCTCTTTTCTGATGAGAGCAAACTGTGCATCTCATTTGGAAACCAAGGACCCAGTGTATGGAGGAAGAATGGAGAGGCACACACTGCAAGATGCTTGAAGTCCAGTGTGAAGTTTCCACTGTGCTTAAGTTCAGGGTCAATGCAGCCATCTACCAGGAGATTGTGGAGCACTTCATGCTTCCTTCCGCAGACGAGCTCTATGGGGATGCTGACTTGATTTTCCAGCAGGACTTGGCACCTGCCCACACTGCCAAACCTGGTTCAATGACCGTGGGATTACTGTGCTTGATTGGCCAGCAAACTCGCCTGACCTGAACCCCATAGAGAATCTATGGGGCATTGCCAAGAGAAAGATGAGAGACATGAGGACCAACAATGCAGAAGAGCTGAAGGCCGCTATTGAAGCATCCTGGTCTTCCATAACACCTCAGCAGTGCCACAGGCTGTAGCTTCCATGCCACGCCGCATTGAGGCAGTAATTGCTGCAAAAGGGACCCAAACCAAGTACTGAGTACATATGCATGCTTATACTTTTCAGAGGTCTTATATTGTTCTATGTACAATCCTTGTTTTATTGATTGCATGTAATATTCTCATTTTCTGAGATTGTGGATTTGGGGTTTTCATGAGCTGTAAGCCATAATCATCACAATTATGATAAATCATGGCTTGAACTATCTTGCTTTGCATGTAATGAGTCTGTCTCATATATTAGTTTCACCTTTTAAGTTGCATTACTGAAATAAATGAACTTTTGCACGATATTCAAATTTTTCGAGTATCACCTGTAAGGCAGATTTCATTCATGAATATCGTAATATTCTCCCAGTACGCATGTGTATTGCGTGATGCCGTCAGACTGTGTGCGCCAATGTGTTTAAAATAACGTTATCATGATCATACTTAACCCAAAGAGTATAGGGAACTTCAGAACAATTCTTTCTCAACCTTTTTACCAAGGAGGAATTCTCAAAATAATTTTGAGTCTCATGAAATCTTGCTAAAACATGTTATACTTACAGCTTATGGTGCCTGTTAGGTTGTCAGAGGAAGATGACTGCCTTATATTGGTGATTAGTAGAAATGGTGATCAGTGGTCAAAGGGCAGCTTAGGCTGCAGGTCTTTCAAGACAATGTCAAGTTACATTGGTAGTCAGAGGGAAGAATGCCTCTTACATTTGTGGTCATTGTAGTTCCCTCTTTACACTGATTGCCAATGGGATGATTGCCCTGTTACATTGGGATCAGTGGTAAAAATGCCCTTACTTTGGTAGTCAGTAAGAGAACAATCCACTTACATTGTGGATCAAAATCACATATGTGTATTGTGGAATGGCATCCCAGCAGGCAATTTACAATCTTATTTCAATAGGTGACATGGAAGTTTGTAATTGCTATTAACCTACTCTGGCTTAAGGTAGTTCTAAAGGCAGAAGGTTTTTAATATCTTAAAGCATTCTATGCATTAAAATAAAGAACCTTCTGTGTGCAGCAGCCCCCCTCAGCCCCACTTATACTTACCTGAGCCCCATTTCAATCCAGTGATGTTGCACGAGAGCCTCAGCTGTCCACTACCTCCTGATTGTCTGAGACACAGCAATGGACACTACTGGCACCCGCTGCTGTCAATCAAGGTCAGTGAGCCACTAAGGAGAGAGAGAGGGGGTGGGGCAGAGCTGCAGCTCTGTATCTAAATGGACACACAGAGCAGTGGCTTGGCTTATATGCCCCCCGGGAAGAGGAGGATCTAGGTTGCTCTGTGCAAAACCACTGCACAGAGCAGGTAAGTATAACATGTTTGTTATTTAAAAAAAAGAGGCTTTTAATATCACTTTAGAACCCTGCTAATGGGGTTAGTGACACCAGGCCCATGTCTTTCAAAATGCTATAAATGGAATGTTTTAACCGCAATTTTACAATAGGGCTTTATTATGATTCAATAGCCAAATCCGGTTTACAACAACCAAGTAGCAATTTGTGGCATAATTCCACTAACAGGCTATGCAGATTCTGGTTAAACCAGATCTGCTTAACTCCCTGCTCTATCATAAGATGTTTTAATTGACTTATAATACTTTGTTTGTGTCGGGAACTGACTGCTCATACTGATGGTTGTTATAAGTAACACTTCACTCCCACATAAGACTAACCCCTACAGACCACCACATATCTTGTTCACCACTTTTGCTTAATTCATAGAAGTACTCTAAATAGTCTGGTGGAAAATGAGCAATGCTCTACTGTTCACGCGCTTCATGGCATATGATGCCTGCTTCTTCAGGTGATGCAGTGAATGCATTTGGAAATCACAGATAATTGATAACAATTAATCATAACAAATTAGTTATTCAATGTGAAACCCCCTGTGGAGCATGGAGGCTTTGGCGCTCAGTGAGGTACTGCTATCAATGTGTAGTGATGGTTGTATCTACCCTGCTTTTTAGAGGATGGAGTATTTGTCAAGAAGTGCATTTTATATATTGTTCTTTTCTTCTTATAGATTAGTCAGCTCCACTGTCAGATTTGTAGGGTTTGAAGTGTGCTATCAGTCAGCCTCAAGCTTGGTGCTTTTTGGTAGGTTCTTGTACATTGAAAGTATCTAAAGTAGGCTGAGGTATTGGATTAAATATTTTTAATGAATTTAAGGATGGAAAGTGCTAAAGATACTCTGTCTGTCACAATGGTTTAGATATACACTCAGCAGCTGCAGTTCAAATATTAGATCACAGGAATACTTGCATAATAGTCTTGCCTGGCCCAGGATTTAGCAGCATGGATAAGACATGTGGCTGAGACGTTCTCTCTCTCTCCACTTCCCCCTGCTGAGGTTTCAAAGCCAACAACACAGAGACAGGAAGTGCATACATGATAGATTTATAGGCATTTACAGATTCAGAAAGCAGCAGATCCCTACACTTTGTTTAGCCTTCATGTGTACAGAAAAGGCCCAGCAATTCCATTTTCCTTGTTTACGCATACAACTCTGGCTTTTTATCCTCTTTATGTACATTTCCATGGGTCATTTAAAGATATTATTGGTATTTGCAGTTTAAGCAGCCAGAGCCTTGGCATTACTTGCTCAGTTGCCAGTTGACTTGCCTGTCAGTGGCGATGTCCTTGTTGCTTTGCCTTTTAGAAAGTGATTCAAGTTTCCTGTCTTACAACATGAAGCAAAATCTCCTTTTATAGTGAGACACTCACCGCCTGTTTTATCAGGTGTCATTGGACATCTGAACTAATCTACAGGTAAATGTGTGTATGTGGCTGTGAGTTCCAGACATAAAAGGACATTGTTGAGAAGTGGACCCAAGCTGCCAATGAGTCTGCATAACATAGTCATAAATCTTAGTGTCTGAATTGCTAAAGCAATGAAACATTGTGCCTTCTCAAAACATACAGGACAAATTCCATCCAGTGTTCCATATCTGCAGAGTATCTTAAAGTGGAGTTCTACCCACATATACATCTTTACAGGATCTGCTTCTGAACAGCAAACTAAAACATCATTGGGCGTTTTTTTTCCAACTGGATTTACTTTGTTTCCATGGTGTATTGTTTTCTCTTCCTGTTGAGTTGGCCACTGCGCTCTACGTCATATCCTGTAGCACCTTGGCTCCTGGGAGATGTGTGTCATCATTCCCAGGAGTCAGTTGGCTAGATTGATAGCTCCACGTCTATTGTTTTATGTGCATGCGCGAGATCGGGAGGTGCATGCTGCGTCACCAGCAGCACCTTATCCTGGAAAAGGCTATTAGTGGGCTTCACATGCCCACAATCAAGATGGGAGCACGCTGACAAGCAAAACAAAAGGTTAGTTTGAAACAAAAATACTGAAATAATACAGCGACTTTTCATATAATTAGCTTTTTGGAAAGTTATTAATAATAACATCAAGGGTCTCTTTTTTTTTTTTTTTTTTACAAAAAAACAAAACAAAAATAAGGCTGGAACTCCACTTTAAAGTTGTATTTCTTTTTATGCCTATTTAATTTTATGCCTATCTATGGTCAAAATGTAAAATCATTATATTAACCACCTCCCGCCCATGCTATAGCCGGCACGCTCTGTGATCAGTGAATCAATGAGATTCGGCTGATCACAGATTGGAGTAAGGGGCCTCCCTTTTAGTAGGATGATTTTTCAGGAGGCAGAGTCAGTACATGAGTCACTGTTTGTAGGCAGCAAGGTACCATGGGCTATGTAGTTCTTAGAAATTGAAGGTAATCAGAGAAGCTGCAGGGAATCCAGGAAGTTTTGGAAAGAGATTGCCAGTAGACAGTCAGCATTCACAACATGAAAGGAGATTTTTCAACTAAGCTTATATTGGTTTGTCAAATATAACTACTTATTGTATTTTTTAAGTGCAAAAGGGAATACAGGAATAATGTAGTGAATACATCTTCAAGAAACTGATGTATTTGCTGTGACTGTATTCATATCAACAATACACTATATGTTTCTATGTACATAAGCAGCTAATATCTGAAATGTTGTTCTTTTTTAGGAGAATTTGAAGTTTAAGCAATGAACTCACAAAGTGCTCCACCTACTATTTAACAGCAGATCCCCCAGGCACAAGAGGTACAGTGTTACTTTTGAGGTGTGAACTTGGGCTAATGTCTGAGTAGAGGTATTCCCTTACTCACCCTGCCCAGTCTCTCTCTTTCTTCTGCTAAGTATACCTGCAGGATCTCCTTAAAACCTATATAGATTGAGACTTCAACAACAAAGTATGAAAAGTAAGTGCAAATATTCTTTTGAGTAAATTTCAGTGACTAATATGCTTTACTAGAAAGTGAGAGCTTTTCTTATTTGATATTATTGCATAGTAGGTTTAGTATCTAAATAGTCTTGCAGCAGTACCTAACTTTTATTTTAGTTACTTATATGCAGGTTACTGTATTAGGTTACTTTGTACATCACACATAATATACCGTAAAGTTCTCTATATATAATTAATTGTGGTAGTCCTACTTCTTTGATTTATATGTATTTTAAAATGTTAATTTGTGGTATTTTTTCTTAACATTATTTGATAATTTTAAATATGTTCTTAATTTTGTTTCTATAACTTGCCAATCAGATAATGATCATTATGTCATATTCTAAGGTTTATGATCAGTAATGCTTACAATTTTATTTAGAAATAGTGCATTGTTTCTGAGAATGCCATAACCGCCATTTTCGTTGTTACTCACTTTGTTACAAAAAAAAGTGCAATAGCATTTGTATTCTCTGTTTACTTTTGTAAAATATCTTAATAAACACTAATGAAAAAGAAATAATACATTGTATACCTGACTAATATTCTCCTTTCTCAGTGAGTTATGCAGCATTAAGTACATTTCTGAAAATAAAATATTCAGTTTGTTAAACTGAAAAAATAACTTATTGACAGTAGATTCTTTTGTCATATGTGATCAGTTAACAATATCTACTTTCATCAGGAACATTTACATAATAGTCTCTTCGTTTCATGCATACATACAGAATTTCACAGCAGTGTGTTAGGGTGAAGTCCAATATTTACAATGGCTTTTGGAAAGAACATACATCTATAATGACCCTTTGTGTGATACGTGCTAATAGTTAATTATAAATTAGGTTCATTTAAACAAATTGGCTTTTAAGTTTTAAAATGACCTTTCCAAAACAAAGTTTGATGTCGTGTACACAGTGTTCTAGTATTATAAAACTGCTTTACTCTGAAGGCTAATCATTTTATGTTTGATCAACTAGAAACATAAAACTACATTTGGCTATTTATGATTGTAATTAATAATGTTTTACTAGGATGTTACTGATTTTCAATCCATCACTCTGAAAACTCTGTGTATAGGATAATTTGCCACAATATGCAATCCTTTTCCGTTGCTAGGATAAGTTTATTTTCAGTGCTCTTACAGCTGTCCACTTTCTTTGGGCTGATGCACTGAAGTTTCAGGTAACACTTATAAGAACCTGCCAGGATAGTCAAATACATAGCTGTTTTTTTGAAGGTATGTGCTCTGGGGTATTCATACCTGTAACAAGGTAATAGGGTGCTTAATATAAGCATTTAATTTGGGTTAGTGACTTACAAATTAAAAAGAAGGCTAAGGAGCATAAGCTATGTATATACTGTATATCACTTCTGGTACCAATTGCCCTGTAAAAGGAATTAAAAAAGGAAGGAAGAAAGAAATTTTCCATGTGGCTCCTTTAATGGGGATAGTAGACAGGCAGTTAATATTCTGTAGGAAATATTTTTCTGCACAATACCACATTTGCAGTTATTAAATATAGGGCATAACAAAGGAGGCTCAAAGTTTAAAACTGCCCCTACCCCGGTTATGAAATCAGGTGGTCAGGAATAACTGGTGAACCTTACCTGTTCCCTCCTATTCATTTTTGTGTTCTGTTATCTGTTATTTGACCCTCTTACAGGTTACTGGAAACAACTAAAATCATTTTTAATAAACAAGCTACTAGGACTGTGAACGCTTGTTTGATTAGCAATGGGCAATATTTGTTAGTAAGTAGTTGTTAAGGCAAATGTATAGAAATCTGGAGGGTACCCTGTACCCATCATCTGTCAGAGAAGTAATACAAATTAGGCATATAGTGCCTTTTTTCTGTAGCTTTAACAGCGTGGCCACTTCCTTTTGCACAATTCATGGCAAGAGATGTGGGTGGCCATCAAGGAGCAGTGCCGTGCCATTGCCAGTGACATCTTCATAAGGCCCTGGACTTTAAGGCCCAGCAGCTCATGCCAGACTTCCACAGCAGTAGACAGAGGGTGGCAGTGGCTGGATGACATGGGTAGATAGCAGAGAGACCTACAGGTGTACTGTGCACCAACAAAGCTACCTGGAGTCCCACAGTGAGCATTGTTAACCAAAAAAAAGAAAAAGAGGAAATCTTTTGGCCAAAACACTCACTTGATCATATTTATATGATTTGTAGAGGTACATTTAAATTGATTGTGCTTTTTATATTGACAGGGGCATAAAACGGCATTTAATTATTTTAAGATGCATGAATATTTAAGGATATTGCTCCATAATCCTGAAGTTTTCAGTTATGCCTCAGAAAGAATCTTTGATTAAAAAGTGTAATTTGTTTCAAAACTGTAATGTACGGATTTTTCACAACTGAAGCAGACAGAATCTTGAGCAGCTGTGCATGGCAATCAATCAATTTCTATCCTCAGCTTGTTCAGTTAAATTTTGAAAATGAAAGATAGAAGCTGGTTGATTGCCATACACCGCTGCTCCACATTCCTTCTGCTCCAGTTTTGATAAATTTCTCTCCATATTGGTCAATGAAGCCGTCCATCACATTATGCACTAAAAGGAGGGCTTGTAGGCAAGAAGGAGTGGGGCCACCTCTTTTACAACTAAAGTAAAAATTTGCATAAAACCTCAGCAGTTTATATCTTTGAATCTAGTGATCATTTTCCATGAAGGTAACCTTTATGTTTGTGCATATGCATTTTATTATTAATATTTTCTGTGTAGGTGTTTAATGTTTAAAAAATGGAAAATAACACTAAATTTGAATTGCTTTAGTCTAAAGTGTATGTGGGGCCAAACCAATTTTTTTTTAGTTTTGGATATAATGGCACAGGATTAGACTCTCTGTTGAATTTTAACTGCTATCCAGGCTCTGTTAGAAATATTTCCCCTCCCCTGCAGTCCTGGTAACATTGGTTTTACTAGCAAGTAGTGAAGATAAATCGCTAACAGCAACACAGACTGTGACAACTTGGACTTTGCTTAACTTAATGGTAGTGCAAAACAGTGAGTTTACTCCACTCCAGCAGTGACTTTTCAGGGCTTTTTCTGCCCACTTTTATTTAAAATGGCAAAAAAAAGTTCAACAAAAGGCATCAGTTGCCCAACCAGGGCTTTCCACCATCAAAATGAACTATTTGCAGCTCTACTGCTCAAGCTTAGTACCTTGGTCCTCCTGACTCTCTAACACAATGTTCATACCTCTGTCAGCTTGTTTCCTTTGCTGCAGCTCCGTGCTGCTCATAGCTGGCGCAAGCTATAGGCAGCTAAAGCATCCACCTGAGGGCGCCAGGAGGGGAGAGCAGTAAAATCTAATCCCCAGGAGCTGAATCCAGTATCTGAACCTTAGAGCCCAGTGCCGAAGCAAGTTCCGGCTCCAGTGATTTGCATGCCAGGGGCGTGCTGGTGTGGGCACCAGTGACATCTGCCTCGCGGCTTGTGTGGGTGTCTCTAGTCCCACCTAGCAGCCAGCATCTCTGCCCCCCCCCTCGCTACTGCCTCACACTAGCACGACACAGTAAGCTCATGGAATGAAGCCCTCCCCCTCCTCCTTCTCGGCCCTGCTGTTCTCCCATACAGAATATGCAGACAGGAGGAGGCGGGAGTAGGATGGACACAGCTCTCCCCATTGCGCACTGTTCGAAGGTCTATACTGATTACAGAATACATGAGACTTGCAGGGGAGGGGACACAGGGAAGGGGGGGCAAGTTTGAAAGAAAAAAAGAATACTTGCTGTGATTTGGGGGGGGGGCTAAGGTATAAGATGTAGTAAGAAGCAGTATGAGCTAGGGGGCACTTTGGGAGGGAAGATAACTTGTGCTGGGGGGTCAGATTTTATGTCCTTCTTCTCTCCCCTCCCAAAGCACCCCCTAGCACGTACAATAACCTCTTATACCCCCAATCACTGCAGATAATCTTCTTTGCAAGCTTGCCCCATCTTCAAAGAGATGCTGGCTGCTACAGAGGGGACAATGGTGTCTGGGATTATAGGCTCCTCACTAGAGGTTGGGGGTAATTGCCCCAGGTGCCCACATTAGTGCCCCCACTGCCAGGTTAGTGGAACCAAGTGCCAGAACTTTTTTTGGCATTGGACTCCAGGACTCAGGGCCTTTTCACACCATGAGTCACCTGTGCAATTTACGTATCTTCTGGGTGCTTCCCAATTTCATCCTATTCATTTGAATGGGCTGAAACTGTGCTTGACTGTACCAAGAGTTGTGCATACACTACTTTACAAAACACACAGTGCGATCACTTGGTACGTCTGATCATATGATCTGGTGCAGGTAAACACACTGCATTTGCGACCTGCATTTGGGGAGTCATTAAGTTGACACCCACTTCAGATCACAACGGTGTGGGAATCACACACAGAATGCGGGTTTCCCTCACTGTGTTTTGGTGTGAACAGGCACTTAGTCTCGATGCACGGTATTTCGCTCGAATCTCAGGAAGGTCCCACCAAAACCGGAGCAATTGGAAGTATGGATTTGTACTAGAATGGAAGAGGATTTGGGAGGCTTTGTATGGGAAGGGGGATTTGGGGGAAAGAGGATTTCTGCTGGGGAGGGTGTTGAGGACCTCAGAACCGAATGGCTGAGGAACTCCCACACGAGATCTCGGAACTTACCTGCCGCGTGATCAGGAGTTAATTCTCTTGACTCCTGATTATCACTTTGTAACTGTGATCTGTTGGTGACAGTGCTGTCTTAGTGAGAGGGGCATGTGATTGAGCATGCTTGCAACACAAAAAAAAGTAATACATATTTTTGGCAGAATAAGACCAATCCATAGGAAGGGGTTAAAGTTTTGATTGGACATACAGTTTAGGCATTGCAAACACAATTCTGAATGCTGATTGGAGATCAAATTTGCTATTGTAATTTTAAACAAATCAGATATATCCTCTGCATATGTTTGACTAGCATATGGTGTTCACAGCCCAGATAGCAAGCAATTGTACTGCAGGTTTGCAAATGACTTGCT
>BLSH010374790.1:981833-992520 GCA_018402905.1 Glandirana rugosa
TTGGACGTCATGTTAACGAACGATAGACCCGACACTTGTGTTATACGATCAGTTTGTATACGTCTCCTATATAGACTAAACAAATTTTAATGTTATCGTTTAAACTATAGGTTAGTCGTAAGTCTTAACACAAACGTTACGGATTTGACATACAGGTCAGTTTTGAAATTGGGGAAGGATACCTAACCAGAATAAGACGGTTTTTATACATAATGAAAAAAACACAACCTTCGTACGAGTTAGCGTACGGGGAGAGTGACTCTGTCGTGACAGTGGTTGTCGAGTGTCAATGATTTACTATTCCTCAGTTCTCTTAATTGAGGACTAGCACGCCGTCCAAGACTCCAGGGGTTGTGGGAGGGGTCGTCTTTAGGAGAAAGGGGGTTTAGGGGGAAGGGTATGTTGGGGGGGGGGGGGGTTTAGGAGAAGGTGGTTGTATGGGAAGGGGGATTTGGGGGAAAGAGGATTTCTGCTGGGGAGGGTGTTGGGGACCTCAGAACCTGCCGCACGATCAGGAGTTAATTCTCTTGACTCCTTATCATTTAGTAACTGTGAGCTGTTGGTGACAGTGCTGTCTCAGTGAGAGGGGCATGCGATTGAGCATGCTTCCAACACAAAAAAAGTAATACATATTTTTGGCAGAATAAGACCAATCCATAGGAAGGGGTTAAAGTTTTGACTGGACATACAGTTTAGGCATTGCAAACACAATTCTGAATGCTGATTGGATATCAAATTTGCTATTGTAATTTTAAACAAATCAGATATATCCTCTGCATATGTTTGACTAGCATATTGTGTTCACAGCCCAGATAGCAAGCAATTGTACTGCAGGTTTGCAAATGACTTGCTAAGTTATTGCTAGACTTGCCAGGCTTCACAAGGTTGTTGCACAATTGCAGCAAGTCTGCATTGCATGACTCCAGATCAACTTTCTTTGCAAACATTCTACAAGTCTGCTGCAAGTTCTGGTTCAGTTATGTTGTACAATAGTCATCCCACCACACGGGTCACTGTGGCTGAATTTTCATGCTGTAGACTTGCGGAGCTCTTGCTGTAGACTCACCGCTGCAACTTTGCTCTTGCTAGACACTTGCCACACAAGTTTGCTACATATTGGAAAAATGTCAACTAGAACTTGTGCTTCTGCAAGTGTACAACTTCCCAATGAAAATTTGCAGCAAGTTAACAGATTTACAATTCAACATTGCCACACATTTTTGGTTATCCTTGCTATCTGGGAGGATGGTATAGCAAACATGTGATATCAAGAACTTAAGTTATTCAGCAGCACTATGCATAACAGACGTTCACAAAATTATTTTAAACACACCGAAAGCAAAAATCACAATATATGTTCGTTTGACAGACAAAATGTTTTTCAAAAAATGTATTTATATTTATTTTTATGTATTTATTATATTTTCAATAAAAAGTCAGTCCAGCTGGGCTGTGAAACAAGCCTCTCCCACAACAATTGGGGCACCATCTGGCTTAGTCATTTACACGCAGATTGTGTGTGGGCATTACTAGGATTCCATTCAAGCATGGAAGAAATTCTGGGCTTTCTTATTAGAAAGCCCAGTATAAATTGTCCCTATATTAAGTGTTTGTAAAGTAACATTTTGTTTAAATAATTTAACATAGTAAACGTTTATAAATGTTGTATGAAATTGATCTGGAACAAGTATGGTTTCTCTATGAATATTAAATTACCTTTTCATTACTCAATATATATGAGGTGGCAAAAGCCACCTGCATTGTCTAGACTTTACATGTTTTGCATTTGTTTATTTTACGACCCCCTCTGTGACTGTCACCCCCCCCTCCCCTCCCCAGTCTATAACTCTGCCTGTCTTATCTCACTATCTCTACAGCTAGTTTCATTACCATGGCCTTATACATTGATTTGTATTTGTTTGTTTTTCCTTTCCCTTAAAGTTTTTTTTTCTCTTTTTTTTCCCCCTTTTTTTCTCTTTTTTAACATTTGGCTAAAACTGTTTTTATTCAGTACTGCTTGGACCTTGAAGAAGTGGAGATACCCCGAAAGCTTGTCCTGAAAAATGTTATGTTAGTGCAAATAAAAAAAGTATCACGGCCAGTACTCAATTTTCTCTGGCATTAGTTTGAAAACTTTTTATAATATATTTTACTAGTCATCATGGATATAACAGTGGTACAGTTTATACCCATCCATTTAAATCATTTTGAGTATACAGTACTATTCTGTATATACACTATATACATGTACACATCTATGGGGCATATATATAAAGTAGTGTATGTGACATTCTCTCAACATTCACTGCAGGTGAATTAATCACTGTAATTTAAAACACGTGCACTCACCGTGAATATTTAGTGAATTGCACAATAACTGTTGTATAAATATATTCCTTTATGTTTTTTTTTATGTCAAAACCACAAGTATAGAAAACCAGATCAGTCTGAAAATTTCCATCTTTAGTTTTTGAAGGGGTTCACATTTCAATATCTCAACACCACCACACTGAAGATGTGTAATAGTCAAACATACTAAAGCATTCTGTGTGCAATCTCCACTCTAATATTCAGCTTATTTATTCCACACCCAATATATGAACGGTAGATAGATAGATAGATAGATAGATAGATAGACTAAGACAGACAACAGTGATGGATACAAGCATATATACTGGTGAATCTAAAGACAGTTTTTTAAAATTAAAATTAAAAAAAAGTTTATACTTACCTGCTCTGTGCAATGGCATTGCAGAAAGCAGCCCCTTTTCTCTTCTTTAACGGTTCCACCTGGTGCTCTTCCCCCCTTCCTCCGAGAGCCCCCATAGCAAACCATGTGCTATGGAGGCCCCCGTGCTAGCATGCTCCTAAGCTGGGCTGTGCTATCTATTAGCACACACATTGTGGCTTGGTCACACCCCTCACTCCCTTCTCACAGGATTTGACTCACAGCTGCAGGAGCCCCTGGCTCCAGCTCCTCTCAGTGTAGCCCGTGAGAGCAGCAAAAGGTGAGGGAAGACCTGCAGAGGACTCAGGTGTGTGTTTGGGGTGGGAAAAGTTATTTGGGGTGTTTTTTACCTTAATGCAGGGAATGCATTAAGGTGAAAAACACCTAGACTTTATAATGACTTTAAAATACAGTATATACAGTATATAAACTCATTTTAAACTATTGAAATAAAAATTGTCTGCAAACCTGACATTGTAAGCTCCACGAGCAGGGCCCTCCTATTCCTTCTCTATCAAACTGTGTTGTAATTGTACTGTCCCCTGTTATATTGTAAAGCGCTGCACAAACTGTTGGCACTATATAAATCCGGTATAATAATAATTATAATTTCCTTTTAATGAGTGTATTTCTTAACCTATTATCTGGGAAAAAAATGTCATTAATGTAACAAAATGTGGTTCATGGATCACTAATTGATAAGCTTTTATTAACGCTAACAGCATGATTTATTCTGTGCATTTTGTCTTTTTAGATATTTGTAATTTGGAAAAGAGAAGATGAAATTCCCCAAACTCATTGTTTTTTTCACATTACTGAGCATTATAAAATGCCAAGAATCTGCTGTCTCTGGTAAGCCTAGATAAATTCAAAGATGAGTCTGTAACACATTGATCTTTTTATTAAATAATAATTCAATTGTTTCAGAATTAAAAGCTAAATGCAAATAAACTTGAAAGACAAGTATGCATATAACAGCAATTATACACCAAATGCAGAGGTGAATTATAATGGGGAGAATTTAGGAGATTGCTTCCAAATCATGAAATTAAAAGGAAATACTTCTTCACCCTTACTATTAATATGGTAAGGGGTTCTTTACAGCTAACTGTGGTTATTGTAGTACAGCTAATGTAGTTAACCCATTGCAAGCTTTACTAAATGAGATAGTTATAGCAAAATCAATAGCACTTTGCACTAGAACTTGATCATTTCCTCCCTGTTAATTATACAAACATGCTCAGTTCACCACATTATGTCTATTTAGTGCCCAGTAAGCTCCGTCATAAAATGTTTCAAAGGCTACCCACCAAAAATTGTTAATTCTGAATTGACCCAATCAATTTACTTGGGTCTGCCTCTGCTATTATCAAGAAATGCTAAGGAAGTCTTACTTACCATGCTGTATTCTACATCATTTACATCAAATAGCGTATGTAACACAAGATGACCTGATAATAAATGTGAAGGTAGTAGGTATTGCTGGGAATGCAGCACAGAGATCTTGCTTATTGAAACCATAAAAACTGGGATTATAGCTTAAACAGAAATATACGTTTTGGATGGGTTTACCATTCAACAGTTGATTTATACTAGCTATTCTGACTGTTTAAACCGAAAAATGTGGGTTTTGGCCCACCTTTGGGTTGTAATACACATTTTACATAGTTACATACCTACATAGTTGGTAAGGTTGATTAAAGACATCAATCCATTCAGTTTAACCTGTGTGTGTGTGAGTGTGTGTATGTCAATACCATTTCCCATATCCCTGCATATTGCATTCACAAAGATGCTCATCTAAGAGTTTTTTTTAAATGATTGACACTTCCCACTGCCACCACCAATTGTGGAAGGGAGTTCCACATTCTCACTGCTCTGAGAGTAAAGAACCCCTTACACAGTTTAAGGTTAAATGACTTCTCTTCCAACTTTATTGAGTGGCTGCATGTTCTTTTAAACCAGCAACAATAAAATCAGTCTGTATATGCAGTAAAGAATGCTTGTTATACTCACTCTGGAACCTAATGGGGTAAATCATCTGCATTGTGCAAAAATGCTGTTTGACCCTGTCTTCTCCAATCCTCACCTTCTTTTGCTGTCCCCAATCCATCTGCTGATACTACAGAGCCCTGGGGGTACTCTGCACATGCTCAATTTGGTTTGAATTGCTAAAGAGTTTTTTTTTTTTTGGAGGGTGCATGTGGTCAGCACAGGGCCAATCAGCACTGTCCAGACAGAGCGCCAGGGGTACTGCAGCCTCATAGGACAGTCAATGGAGAATGAAAACTCCTCCTACAAGCTTTAACCAGTGCTCGTCTGGACACTGACAGAAGTCACAAGACTGCTATACACTGCTGATGAGAAAAGGTATATAGCAGTTTAAATTTACTAGTTTAGTAACACTTAAGCAACCTGAGACTGAATAATTTTCTCCCTATGCTAGAATCACCATTGAGATACAGTATCTCACAAAAGTGAGTACACCCCTCACATTTTTGTAAATATTTTATTATATCTTTTCATGTGACAATACTGAAGAAATGACACTTTGCTGCAATGTAAAGTAGTGAGTGTACAGCTTGTATAGCAGTGTAAATGTGCTGCCCCCTCGAAAATAACTCAACACACAGCCATTAATGTCTAAACCGCTGGCAACAAAAGTGAGTACACCCCTAAGTGAAAATGTCCAAATTGGTCCAATTAGGCATTTTCCCTCCTCAGTGCCATGGCACTTATTAGTGTTATAAGGTCTCAGGTGTGAATGGGGAGCAGTTGTGTTAAATTTGGTGTTATCGCTCTCACTCTCTCATACTGGTCACTGGAAGTTCAACATGGCACCTTATGGCAAATAACTCTCTGAGGATCTGAAAAAAAGAATTGTTGCTCTACATAAATATGGCCTAGGCTATAAAAAGATTAAAGCTCTGCTGATTTCCATCTTCCAATCATATGCAAGCAGTTTGTTTTTGTTTTTGGTTGGGTATTCTTTGCAATTGGGAATTTTCTGAACTGAGGGAAAATTCCATTGAATAGTGAACAGATTATTTGCCTTTAGTAGATCAACCCTATTGACTCTTCATGCTAGTGTCAACTGCTACGGTGAGCATTATTTTTTTCAGTGTGAGTCAATAAGGGCTGAAAATAACAATTGTTACGGAAAAGCTTTAAATGAGAATTCAATACATTCTTACAAGATGATTATAATGGGTAGCGCTTTATCATAATGTAAAAAGTAGGGTCAAAGTTGAGTTTAAAGAGGATAAAAAAGCCATATTTACAGATAGTACAACTGCCCCTTAGGAAATACAGTATAGATTTAAAATAGGTGAAACCCTTAAATGTTCATGTTGCAGAAATGCCAAGGGTTTTTTCGTTGCTAAGGCACTGAGCGATTTCCCTTTTGCATCTTTCAGATTTCAAGATGTAAAAACAAGCATTCACATCAACGTATGGTATCCAGTATAGCTGTTGATGATCATGGCTTATCAGCTACTTACAAAGAGCAAGCAAACTTAGTGTGCCTTGTGCAGCTAAAACATATGAGCTTTTTAGTATTACACTATGTGGTAGATTTACTAAAACTGGAGAGTGCAAAACTGGTGCAGCTGTGTATGGTGGCCAATCAGCTTCTAACTTCAGCTTGTTTAATTAAGCTTTCACAAAAAAAACCTGGAAGCTGATTGGTTTCTATGCCGAGCTGCACCAGATTTTGAACTCTTCGGTTTTAATAAGTTAACCCTTAAAGTGGATGTAAACCCGAAAAAAAAAAGAATCAATAATTCTGACAAGCAGAGTATAAGATGTCATGTCATCTGTGCCCAGTCTTGCCACAAAGAGTTAAACCAGCCCTATGCAATCCCCTTATCTTTTCAGTAAGAAAAAAGATGACTAACTGTGAAATTAGGAGACGTTTCTTCCCCGTGCTGTGAAAGTGACTGGTAATTTCCTTATCTCATGCACGGAGCAGAGGAAGCTTCCCACTTCCCCCCTCCTTTCTCCTCCAGCTCTCCCAGAATTGGCTGCTCCACAACTAAGCATGATTGGGCATGCTGAAGTCATGTGCTCTCTTTCCTGAGTTTTGACTAGATGTTTCACAAAACTCAAGAATGGCAAAGAAGGAGAATATAGAGGTGGGTGAGGAGTCTTGTGATATCACAACTCCACCCACCGAGCTCCAGCAAAGAGACCTACACATTGATTTCAGAGATTTGTAGGGCTGCTACTGCTGAAGGGGGTGACACTTGCAAGGTAGTGATACATGCAGGAGGCTTGCATGTATATATACATTAATACTGTGCCATTCATTTATACTAGGTGAGTGGTGAGTTTACATCCACTTTAAGACTAGCTAGGTGATTGGTGTAGTGAAAGCATGTGTAATGGAAGTGTCCAAATATTAGACTGATGTATGATCATGGTACATGTTGTCATATTATGCTTAAGTTTTGATATAAAATAGTAATTGCGCAAATACATTAATCTCTTGTACAACAAGTTTGTCAAAGATATTCAGTGCCAGTAAAAATGTTTATTATTGCATTATTTAAAGCTTTGGTTTTAATTTTTATAGTGTATGACCTCTTTGAAGAACTTAGGCTTTCCACAGTTGCAGAAATAACAACAGTGAATGGGTCCAATCCAACGTTATCTGCTGTCCGCATAAAGACACCAGTTTCCCTGAAGAAAGTTGGGTATGATAAATTAGATGTTTTTGTAAGCTACCACAATTGAATTATATTATAAACATCTGTGTTTGTGTGGTGTTTGCAAAATGTACCCATCTGTTTTCTGATGATAATAAATTCAAAAACAGATGAGCAAGCACTTTTCTTTTAGAAAAAAAATGGGATAAAGGAGTTGATTTACTAAAGAAAAATAGGCTGTTCACTTTGTAATTGAATATTTCTTTAGCTTAGTGAATGGGGTAAAGCTCTGCTGACTTCCATCTTCCAATCATATGCAAGCAGTTTGTCTTTGTTTTTAGTTGGGTATTCTTTGCAATTGGGAATTTTCACTGCATTCACTAAACTGAGGGAAAATTCCATTGAATAGTGAACAGATTATTTGCCTTTAGTAAATCAACCCTATTGACTCTTCATGCAAGTGTCAACTGCTATGGTGAGCATTATTTTTTGCAGTGAGAGTCAATAAGGGCTGAAAAGAACAGTTGTTACAGAAAAGCTTTAAATGAGAATTCAATACATTCCTACAAGATGATTATAATGGGTAGCGCCCTATCATAATGTACGAAGTAGGGTCAAAGTTGAGTTTAAAGAGGATAAAAAGGCTATATTTACAGAGAGTAAAACTGCCCCTTAGGAAATACAGTATAGATTTAAAATAGGTGACACCCTTATACCATTGAAGTAGGTCCAAACCATAGTGTTGTATGTTAGCTTAACGTTATTTTCCTGCAAATCTATTTCTGTTTCATATTGCAACTGACACAAGGTTGTCTTTTTTGCATCTGATGTAGATAAACAAGCATATCTGTATCTGCATCTGTCTGTAATGCTGTTGTACAGTGGATGAATCTGTTTATTTACAAAGTTCACAATGGAACTCTTACCTGTGTCACACCAGTGATTTCTAGCAGCTACATAATTTTCTTGTCTTTGTTATTAGAAAAAAAAACAACAGTCAATTCAACCAATAAAAATGTCCATGTTGCAGAAATGCCAAGGATTTTTTCGTTGCTCAGGCACTGAGTGATTTACCTTTTGCAGCTTTCAGATTTCAAGATATAATCACAAGCATTCGCATCAACGTATGATATTCAGTGTAGCTGTTGATGATCATGGCTTATCAGCAATCTGTGTCTGTATAGAAAAGCATCTTTGCCAGCTACAGTGGCAACTCTCTAGTTAGCTACAAATTGCCAGGGAAAATATAAGCATAATATAAGCATAAGCAGAGGATTTTCTAGCTGCTACAAGGTTGCTACTGTGATATGGCCTACAGTCAAGTGAGCAATAAAACGTAAAAATGAAATGATGATAACTAAAACTGCTTTAAACTACATCGTTTTAAATTGTTTTTACTTTTTATTTACAGGGATAGTAAAGTAACAATAAAATGTATACATAATATGTAACTACATCTCAAAATATAACTTTATTATCTTGTAGTGCTTTTCCTCCAAATGGTGTGCCTGCTGATTATTCTATTATTGCCACTTTTAAAATTGTAAATGCTGTGCCTCAGAGCAGCTGGAACTTATGGAAGATCATTGATGGAAATAAAAAACAAGAAATTGGACTCAGTTTTAACAACAACTCACAGACTGTAAACCTGTTCTACTCTACACCAGACAAGAGTCTTCTTTTTCAGAAACATAGCAATTATGAAAAGCTTTTTGATGGCAAATGGCACAAGTTAGCTGTAAGTGTAACAAATGGTAATGCCAAAATGGGTCTGGACTGTATTGATGTCAGCGATGCCTCTGTAGTAGAAGAGAAACTTCCTCGAAACAATAGGATCACTTCATTGGTAAGTACTTCATGTGGTCAGTAAAATATATTTTGACAATCCTTTCTCTTACTGTAAAGACACAGTACATGTCCCTATGGTGTAGAATGTCAATTTCCCTGAAAGGAAGTGGGGATCGTTCTGAATGTGGGAAATCATTTCAAGGTATTCTATTCAAACCCTCTTTTAATTCAAAGAGCTATTTTCTTCATTGCAATTGCTTTCTTACATGTTTGATGAAAATAATTATCTTGAGAGCCTCCTCTCCTTTGTTATTGTCATACTTTTATAATGAATGCATGGGCTGTTTTGCATGGCATTTAGAAGCACTAGGGATCTTTTACTAAAGGCAAATAGGCTGTTAATTTTGCAAGGGGGTTTTCACCAGAGTTTAGTGAATGAAGTGATACTCTGAGTGAGCAAAATGCTGTTTTTTTTTAATTTTCTTTGCATGTGATTATGTATTCTTGGTCATAGTCAGGAAATTTGTATTGCAAAGTGCCACTTCTCTTGCAAAGTGATAAAAAATGGTTGAAGTATACAACAATGAATTGTAAGTCTTGTCAATGACTTGACACCTTGTCGCTACTTTTATAGGAATCCTCACATACACTATTTTACCAAAAGTATTGGGACACCTGCCTTTACACGCACAGGAACTTTAATGGCATCCCAGTCTTAGTCCGCAGGGTTCAATATTGAGTTGGCCCACCCTTTACAGCTATAACAGCTTCAACTCTTCTGGGAAGACTGTCCACAAGGTTTAGGAGTGTGTCTATGGGAATGTTTGACCATTCTTCCAGAAGCACATTTGTGAGGTCTAACACTGATGTGGACGAGAAGCCTGGCTCATAGTCTCCGCTATATATTTATCCCAAAGGTGTTCTGTTGGGTTGAGATCAGGACTCTGTACAGGCCAGTCAAGTTCTTCCACCCTAAACTCGCTCATCCATGTCTTTATGGACCTTGCTTTGTACACTGGTCAAAATCAGTTGGTGAAGGGAGTATTATGGTGTGATTTTGTTTTTCAGGGGTTGGGCTTGGTCCATTAGTTACAGTGAAGGGAAATCTTAAGGCATCGGTATTCCAAGATATTTTGGACAATTTCATGCTCCCAACTTTGTGGGAACAGTTTGGGGATTGCCCCTTCCTTTTCCAACGTGACTTTACACCAGTGCACAAACAAGGTCCATAAAGACATGAATGAACGAGTTTGGGGTGGAGAAACTTGACTGGCCTGCACAGAGTCCTGCAAAAAGTGTAGGCTATCGCGCAATTGGTTAATCAAAAGCCGCAAACACAGCATTCGACCAAATGCAACCAAGGAAATAAACAAAAAGTGTTGCGCTAAAAAAGGAAGTGATTCATATGACAAGGTCACTCAATTATTTAAAGTAACAGTGCATATATAGAACCTGTAGTGATCACATACATATACTCAAGATTAAAGTAACAGTGCATAAATTGACTCTACATTAAGTCCAAAAT
>BLSH010374790.1:992530-1011158 GCA_018402905.1 Glandirana rugosa
GAGGTTGTTACGGAAAGGACCTAGTATCACATAAAGTTCGAAGACCTATAGTTGGAGGTTACCTTTGTTATATTTTATTTAATTTACTATATTAATACAGGTACTTCTCTAAAATATGAAACCTCACCAAGTTGTTCGAACTACTCATTCTCTTTCCTTTCTACATGTATCAACACAACGTCAGGTGTTTGATTATCACTTGTAAGTAAGATCCTTCATAATAATGTACTCATGAATTTTTTAATTTATGGTCCAAAAAATACAATTTCCACTGTAAAAGTAACACAAAATGAAGATGACTTTTGTAAAACCAGACTTCTAAAATTATATCTGTCACAAAGAGTTTGGTGCTCTATGGATCGTAGTTTGAGAAACACTGTCTATATTAAAATCTTCAGACCAAAATGTTTTCAGTAGAAGTAAAACACAATGAAAATGTCACCTTTAACATAAAAAACCTGGTATTTAATTTTTTAAGTACTCATGTAATAATACTTCCTAGAATGAATGTTCACTATTAGTTTGTGGACTGCAACACAACTATGTACATCTTTCCTTTCTCTTACTCATCAAGCTTGTTGAACCACTCCAAAGTATAAAATCTCTTCATGGACATAATTATATCATTTAATTTATTTTATATTGTTTCCATTGGAGGTTGATATCCAGAAGCTTGAAATACACTATGATCCAGGAAAGGCATTGTTGGAGCAATGTTGTGAGCTATATGATCAAGTAAGTGTGAAGCCCTCTTTACTTTTCTGCCATATGGTCACTGACACCTGAAAACTGCAAACCCTACTCTGAGTATAGTCACTTGGTCCCTTTCTGTAGTAAAGAATCAACACTGGGATGTATATAGCTTTAGTTAAACAGTGTCTTTACTGGGGAGCAAATTTCACTACATACATTCACAGAGCTAAATTTAATTTGCTTTCCGGTGTACAGTGAGAATGCTGATGGCTTCTTCTTTTTTCTAAATATCAGTACTGACATTGCATAGCTACTGGTCACAGGGTAAGAGAAGTGCCATTTTAAAATAGTTGACAGCACTCACTAATTTAAAAAACTCATAATTTAAACCAGGGGTCTCCAAACTATGGTCCTCCAGTTGTTCAGGAACTAGAATTCCCATCATGCCTAGTCATGTTTGTTAATGTCAGAGTTTTACAATGCCTCATGGGATGTGTAGTTGGGCAACAGCTGGAGGGCCATAGTTTGGAGATCCCTGATTTAAAACATCAGTTTTTTTGTGCATCAAAGAGTTTTTCCATTTGTAGAAATGAAATGAAAAACCCCTTAGTAATGGCTGGAGGTGATAGTTGCTATTCTAACTTCTCTGGACACTTTCCGATACCTTACATATCTCTTACAGATCCAACACATGGCTTATAATAGAAATTAGAAACTATCATGTCTATGTGTGTGTTTTTGTAAAATGAAGGTGTCAATCACTGAACTTCATCAGCAACTGGAAGAATACTGTTTTGAGCAAAAAGCAAAAGGTTTTCTTAATGAAATTGCTACATGGGTATGTTTAGGAGAGAATTAGCATTCCAAAGTATTCCCTTCCAAAAACATCATAGACCTCCAGATTAGATCTCTTTAGGAGAGAATCTGTTCTGGCAAGAGAATAATTGTATCAGTTAAACAGTGGGGGCTGGTGAAATTTTAGGATGAGGGGGCGCCAGACCCTGCACTTCCTTTTTGGCCCCTACCACTTTTCACAAACCCCACCCTTTATAGATTCCACCCATTGTGTCAGGAGTATACAGCCCAGCATTACCAGATAGGGTATACAGCATCACAAAATAGGGTATACAGCATCACAAAATAGGGTATACAGCATCACATATAGAGTATACAGGGGTATACAGCATCACAGATAGGGTATACAGTGGTATACAGCATCACCAGATAGGGTATACAGCATCACCAGATAGGTTATACAGGGGTATACAGCATCACCAGATAGGGTATACAGCATCACAGATTGGGAATACAGCACCCACCCCCCCCACCGTGGTGCTTGCGGCACTTACAGCACCCCCCAGAGGGTAGTCGGGACATCAAAGTCCCGCACTTACCCCATCTAGGAAGTGGGCGGGTGGGCAGCGGTGTCTGGCGAGCAGGAGCATGCTTTTCTTCGGCGGCTTCCCCCTCCTCCTCTGAGAAAGGCGTCCAATAGGATTGCCTGACTTCTCAGCCAATCGGGAAACTGGTAACATACCCATGCTTCCTGATTGGCGGAGAGTCGGTTCAGTGTTAGAAAATCAAATATTCATTTGCTTTTCTAACACACGGGAGTGGGCTGAGAGCGCAATGCTCTGCACTCAGAGTCCACTCTATTTTGAAGCCTATTAGAGCCTATGGCTCTAACCAGGTGCTTAAATCCCCCCCCCCCCCGCCACTGTAATTCATGCAGTCAGTTTCCTGAAAGGGGCCGGAGGCATGAATAGGGGGTGGCCACGGCGGCCATGGATAGATTCATGTTATGCATGAATCTATCCATTTAGCATAGGAGTGGTTGGCGAGGATAGAGGGGGTGCCGCCGTGTGCCCTTAATGGATGGGCGGCCCCTGTATACCAGGTGTTCTTATCAGATTCTTTTCCAGTTTTTCAAATGCCAAAATATACATTCAATTCCATGTAACATAATAAAAACACATGTCTGGAAAACTGTTGCTTTCTTCCCATTTGCTGTCATTGCTCGCAGCTTGCTTTGTTCAGTTAAATAGTTCTTCTTGCCATTGACAATAGTAAAGGTTAGAGCATGCAGCTAGTTTATAACGGTAACACTCATCTGCCAATGAGATGAAGAATGAAGAAGAGAAATTGTGTGGTTGATTTACTAAAAGGGGGTGCAAAAACTGGTGCAGCTCTGCATAGAACCCAATTAGCTTCCAGGTTTTATTTGTAAAGCTTAATTGAACAATCTGAAGATTGGCTACCATGCACAGCTACACCAGATTTTGCACTCTACCCTTTTAGTAAATCATCCCCCACTGTATGCAGCAGTATATTCCTGTATGTAGACTCTGACTGAACTACAAAGCACAAAGAAGTTTTAAAAACTCTTGTAACGTCTGCTGCTGCTTATTCTCTCACAACCTCCAACCAAAACAGGGCTCAGTTACTCTTGATGACTTAAACACTTGGATAATATATTTACATTGAATGAACAGATTACTGTACTAGACAACAGAATGAACAAAAAAACTCAGTTTGAACCAGACATATGATTGATATATATATATATATATATATATATATATATATTATATACAGCTATGCTATTTTGTTTCTTTTGTTACAAAGATGTATGTATCCTCAGATCCTTCTTGTGGCCATAATGCTGTATTTTACCACTGTCCATAATAAAACAATATTCATTCAGGGGAGAATATAGCCTAAAGAACATTTATTTTTGCCCAATTTGCACAGAACAAATATACATGCAGATTTACTGGACAAACGGCTGTGTAATTTTTTTTTTATAAATAGACCTGTAAGTGAATGCTAAGAGTAATAACTAAAATCTGTTACCCACTACTAATGTTTCTGTACTTTCAAAAGCCTATTGTGAATTGGCACAATACCAAACATGCATGATTTCATTCTTTTGTGGTTATAATGCTCAGCTGCATTTTATTCAATATTGTTATGATTTTTTTTCTTCATAGTGTGGGGGTGCTGCTGAACTAAGCATCGGTGCTAACTCTCAAGGGTGTAAATGCTCACATGGAATTTTAGGTGTTCAGGGATCTGCAGGAACAAAGGTAATGCAAAAAAATAGGTAACTGCTACTGAAAACCGATTCCTAGTTCTTTTTTTAAATTGGTCATTTAAGAATAGCTAAGTATGTACATTTATTAAAAATGGCAATTTTAAATTTATGTTTTCTCAATGTGTAGGGGGAAAAAGGCCATTCAGGTGAACGTGGAGGACCTGGCAGTCTAGGAAATTTGGTAATAAAATTATAAATGTATCTAACACCTTTACTTTTATTTTAGTAAGGTTTGTAATGGAACTCTATTTGAAATCACAACATTTTTAAATATCTAAAGGAGTTATTACATATGTGTTTGCTTAGGGGGTTCGCGGCAATCCTGGTGCTTATGGAAGAATTGGTGACCCGGGCTTCAAGGTATGCTGTTTATTATATTTTGGATTTTTTTTCTGTTTTTAATCTAAAAAGTTAATTATGATTCAATCATTTTGGTGTTGAATTTACTGATCCTTTTAGAAGTGAATTTCCTTTAACATGTTTTTTAGGGAGAGCCAGGCATAAAGGGGGAAAAGGGAGGAAGAGGTATAACTGGCGAAAGAGTAAGTATTTTTTATTTTTTTATCACATTTTTTTAAATACAGCTACATTGGACCTGTCTCGTAGCAATGAGCATGGATATGCATACTCTGTATTGGTAGTCCTCATTAACATTTGTGGACATATTTTATTACAGATGATGGAGTTTCTATTTAATATATAAGAAGTTATACAGCTAAAAGTCTAAGTTTATGTAATGTGGTTTCAGTTAGTTGTCTGGCCATGCACTGGCATGTACATTATTTCCTACTTGTACATGCTAATGGTGTTTTTTTTTGTTTTTATTAGTCACTACATGCCCTTTCCTAAAGTAAGGTAGATAATCATAAAGCAGAGAGAATGATAGCTAGAAAAAAAGCTGAAAGGGTCACTGCAGAAGAAAATCCATTCAAGATAAAAACAGACAGCTATGCTCAAAATGTTAACTTTAGGAAGAAAATCTGTCATGTCCCCCTATACATTATATTTACAAATAAGGTACATAAAACAATTAACATATTCAAAATTAGTCTTAAATTTTTTTTAGCTAGAACATACTGCCTAGGATTTTATACCTCTTTTGGAACCCCCCTATCACAATACCTAAGACCTGCTGTTTTATCTGGGGAAATAGACACCCTAGAATTAATAAGCTGATGGCACTCTAAAGACCCAGTGAGGCCCTAACTTGGCTGCATATCACCAAGCGGCATAAATAGCCCAGGTAGCACTCACTACAGTTTCAGGCCCAACTCCACAATTCGTTGACATGGAAGCCCTGTCATGCTACAGGGGTTTGATTGCAGCTATGATGTGGATTCCTAGCAGGTTGCTTCCCCATATCATATCTCCTACACTTTCTTTCTCGCTATCAATATGGGACAGCCATTGGACCAAGAAAATAACTCTGATCTCAACATAGGCCTTTATCTCCATTGTTAAATAATACAGAGTTGGGGGGCGGAGCCAGCGTGCGGCATGTGAGGAAGGCTGGGACAGAGCTCCGGCTGTAGGTCTCTGATCCTACACAGATCCTGGCGGCAGATTGACACATCCTGACCCGGGAGGTGCGGGTATGAGTATGGGGAAGTCCCTTCAGTCATCCGGGATGGTCAAGTACGGACCCCCGCTTCCAAAAAAAGGCTGGCACGATATGCCTGGAACTCCCAAGATGGCGCCGTCGGCCGCAAGGCAGACGAGTAGGAATGGCCCCCGCTCCCTGGGGCTACACAGGAGGATCCCTCATCAACCCCAGACTCGGAACGGGTGAGTCCCAGACCCCAGTGGGGACAACCACGCTGTAGGGGGAGATTGCTGGACAGGTGGGAACACATGCCAGACCAGCAGGAAAGAGGAGGGATGGAGGAGGGGGAGGAAGAGGAGCCATCTCTGAAGCAGATTATGGCAGCCATTAAAGGATGTCAATCCTCCTTTAAAGAGCATTTTGAAGAGCTTAAAATGGAATTTTCCTTCCTTAAGCAGGACATGCAGAAAGTGAGGGATAAGGTTAAAGCTGCTGATCAACGCCGCTGCTCTTTGGAAAGCTCTGTCAGACCAATGGAGACAGCTGTGCAGATGGCCAAGCAAACTTTGGCGGAACATACTTTAAAAATGGCGGAAATGGAAGACCGCATGAAGCGGAATAATGTTAGGCTGGTGGGTTTCCCTGAGGGAGCTGAGGGAAAGCACCCAGAAGAATTCCTGGAGAAATAGTTTAGGGAGCAAATGGCGCCGGAGACTTTCACAACACTGTTTGCTATTGAGCGGGCTCACTGGGTCCCGACAAGGGCCCCGCCGCAGGGAGCAATACCTCGCTCTATGATTGCTAAAATACTACACTTCAGAGACAGGGAGAATATACTGAAAGGGGCCAGATCCGGTGCTGAGCTGAAGTTTAATGGTTACCGGATTTCAGTATATCCTGATTTCTCAGCGGCCACGCAAAAACAGAGGGCCAGCTACCAGCATGTAAAAAAGAAACTCAGGGATATGAACTTGGCATATAGCATGATTTATCCTGCAAAATTGAGAGTGGTGGATAATGGAAGAGCCCATTTCTTCATGACCCCGGTAGAGGCTTTTGACTGGTTGGAGGCACGTGGGAGACCAAGGGGACGTAACTCCCCCAGGTAGGGGTGAAATGCTGGACGCCATCCTGTTTGATAAGTACCCTGTATGGGGCTGTCTGAGGCCATGGGGCAACTTTGAAGGAAACGGGGGGGTGAATTTGGGGACTGAGGCTTATATGTTTGCCGTTCTTACATGTAACAAAGGACTTGCAGCCGCTTGCTCACTTGGCTGCAGCTACACGATCATTACTTTGAAATACACCTGTATGTTTTTGGTTTCTGTATTACTTTTTAGGTGTGCAGGACATTCCTAAGGACTTTGCCCTGGGAAATTCTTGAGGGTAAAAGCTACTAGAGCCGGGCGCTTGAGTTCTTTCCTTACTGTTTAGGTTTTTGGGATCAAAGCACCTGACATGTTGGGGTCGGTTGCAGGGTGGGGGGGTGGGCAGTTCAAGGGAGGGGGAATGGGTAAGGGGTTTTGGGGACCGATAAGTTGTATGGTGGGACTGCTGTGCGAAATGATGTTGTCTGGGCTGCGAGGTGTCGTCCCTGTTCACAGATCTATGTGGAGTTGCTGTGCAAGTGGGTGTTCTGGCCACCCGGCTTTCCGTTCTCTCCCTAGTGGAGGGGGAAGGAGCTGTCCCATGCGGACAGGTGCTAATATACCGAATGGAACTTAATCTCAGAGTTATCTCCTGGAATGCCAGGAGTCTATATTCCAAATTTAAGCGGTCTCTAATTTTTGATTACGTGAAGAAATACAAACCACATTTGATTCTGTTACAGGAGACTCACCTACAGGGGTCCAGGATTCTCTCGTTAAAAAGATCTAACATAGCTGGGGCTTATCATGCTAGTTACTCCTCTTATGCAAGGGGAGTGGCTACATTAATTACTAAAAGTATGCCTATTAATGTACAGACTATAAAAATGGATGTAAAGGGTCGGTTTGTCATATTGGTCATGAAAGTGTGTAACAGATGCCCTACGATAGTTAACTTGTATGTCCCTCCTCCCTTCGCACTTTCGCATTTGGATGATATGTTGTCAGCCACGTATGAAATAGCGGAGGGGGAAATTTTCATAATGGGGGATCTGAATGCGGTAGCTGACCCAGTGGCGGATAGGTTGGGAGGCATGGTGGGCGCCCCGGCTCCTCTGGCGGGATGGCTGGCAACTTATAGGCTTTTAGATGTATGGCGCTCGTGTCATCCGAGTGACAGGGAATATTCCTGTTACTCGGCAGCTCATAAAACACTGTGCAGAATTGACACCGTACTGGCGGAGGGAGCCGGACTGGGTCTGGTGAAGGAGGTGAAGTACCTACCCAGAGTTTACTCTGATCACTCTCTTATGCTAATGATTATTTATTTAGGGCCCAAACCGGGGATTCGCCACTGGCGGATGGAGGCTAGCTGGCTAGAGGAGGACTATGTTCAATTGTCCTGTAAACGGGCTATAACACACTACTGGGCTGAAAATGGGGCTACTGGGCACGCCCCCCAGCAGTGGGAGGCATTCAAGGCCACCTTGAGGGGGGTGTTTATCTCCACGGTCAGCGGGTTTAAGCGGCAGTTAGCTTCCACGGTGAGGGAGAAGGAAGAGGAGCTGGTCTTAGCAGAGGCAGAATATGTTAGGGACCCAACGGAAGGGAGATTGGTGACTCTGCTAGAGAGGACAAGAGACTACACCACTGCATTGACCGCCCAAACCACAAAATTGCACCTGGCACAGAGGAGGCATATTTTTGAGTATGGGGACAAAAATAGCCGATTGCTAGCGTTCTTGGCCAAACTGGACTACGTCCCTATGCTTATAGGTAGCATCTCCTCGGAATCTCAAATTATAATTACAGATTCAGCTGGCATTCTCCAGAGGTTTGTCCGGTTTTATAAAAAACTGTATACGTCTTGCACCTCTGTAGGTGAGGCGGATGTGGGGAAATATTTGGCAGGAATTGAGCTCCCTGAGGTGTCACGAGAGGATAGGGATCTATTGGAGAAGGATATTATGGTGGAGGAGGTGGAGGGGGCAATCTCTACCTTTGCTCCACGAAAATCCCTGGGATTAGACGGCCTCCCCTCCGAATGGTATTTTCACCTTTAAACCCACTTTGGCACCACATTTGGTGAACGTTTTTGAAAAGGCTAGGTCAGAGGGAACACTGCAGCCATCTATGAGAGAGGCTTTAGTGGTTCTGATCCCTAAGGGAGGGAAGGACCCCAGGCTGTGTGACTTTTATCGCCCCATTTTTCTGATATATGTGGATACTAAAATACTGGCCAAGATACTAGCAGCTCGGCTGCAGCAGGTCATCCTGAAACTGATTAATCCAGATTAGACAGGTTTCATCCCAGGGCGTTGTACGCAAATGAATATCCGGAGACTCTATCTTAATTTGCAGACAGCCCATGATAACTCAGGGGGGAGGGTTGTGGCTTCCCTAGACACAAAAAAGGCCTTCGACTCGGTCTAATGGCCTTATTTATTTGTGCTGTTGGGAAAATATGGCCTTGGCCCTGTTTCCATTTCCTGGGTTAGACTTCTATATACCGACCCACTAGTCCGTCTCAGAGTTAATGGTATTATCTCTGAACCCTTTCAAATTTTTCGGGGTACTAGGCAGGGGTTCCCGCTGTCGCCCCTCCTATTTGCCCTGGCCATAGAACCTTTGGCGGAGAAACTTAGGATGAGCCCAAATTTGGTTGGCCTTAGTGTGGGGGGATTGGAGGAAAGGGTCTCGCTATACGCGGACAACATGTTGCTGTACTTGCAGGACCTTGGTGCTTCACTGGGGGCTGCCTTCAAGTTGATTCGGGAGTTTGGAGACTTTTCTGGATTCAGGATCAATTGGGCTAAATCATCTCTGTTTCCAGTTGATGGAATGAGCAGAGCCCCGGAGGGCTGTCCCATTCCGGTGTCAGAATCATTTAAATACCTGGGAGTAAGGGTAGCTCTTCCTATTTCTAGAAATGAGGAGGATAATTTGGCGGTGATTGTAGGTGACCTGAGAGAGAGGGTGCGGAGGTGGCAATCACTACCGTTAACAGTGATGGGGAGAGTGAACTTATTCAAAATGGTATATCTCCCAAAATGTTTATACATTCTCTCAAACTCACCTGTGTTCCTGGCCAAAAGGTTGTTTAGGGAAATAGATGCCATTATTAGGGATTTGCTATGGGGAGTACAAACTCCAAGGGTGTCTTTGGAGGTACTGAAACTCCCGGCTGTTAAGGGGGGCTGGCTCTCCCGGAACTACGCCTTTACTACTTTGTTACCCAGCTAGTATTCCTTCACTGGCGGTTTTTCCCACAGACTCCAAATGCGACTATGCTGTTGGAAGCGGCAATAGCTACCTCACAAGAAACTTTGTTGAATGTGTTATATAGGCAGGGGATCCCGGGCAGAAAACTGTGTTCAGTGATGGCGCTGCCTGGGAGGATCAGATCGGGGATACATCCTTGAATCTATCGCCCAATAACCCACTGTGGTGCAACAGGTCACTTAAAGAATTTCTAAAAATGGAAGACGGACAGGGGTGGGCTAGATTTGGGATTAAATATCTCCATCACATTTACCGGGAGGGAGTGTTCTCTACATTTGCAAAATTGCAGGAGAGTTATGGGGTACCGAAACAGTGGTACTTCCGATATCATCAGCTGAGGCATGCGGGGAAGGCCCAATTTGGTCGGGATGAGATTTTGGTCCAAAATACTAAGTTGGAGACAGTTTTACTGGACCCTGACACGACTGGACGGACTTCCAGATACTATACCACTCTTGACGTGGGAAACCAGGAAGTGAGTATTAAGGCCAGGGCTAGGTGGGAGCGGATTGTCCCGGGTATGACGGAGGAAATCAGGGAGCAGGTCTTAGAAACTTATCTGGCTACAGTTATATCTTCGAAGGATAAGATGATACAATTGAAATATCTACATCAGATGTATTATACGCCTTCAAGACTGCACCGGATGGGTAGGAGGGACTCACCAGACTGCCATAAATGTCAAAGAGAGGTGGGTACCTTTTTACACATGGTATGGGAGTGTGACAGGGTAAGACCATTGTGGTCTCAGGTGACGGCTTTCATATCGGATCATTTTGATCTGCCAAATATATGTTCTCCAATGCGATGTCTTTTGGGAGTATTTGATCAAGAAGAAATGAACTCATATACAAAATTGTTTCTTAGAATTTTATGCTTTGAAGTTCGGAAGCTTATAGCTAGGAACTGGATATATGGGGAACAGCTAACTTTAAGGGCCTGGATTAAGGTGGTGAATGCGGACATAACTTTATACCAAAAGACATATGAGGCCAGAGGGGCAAAGAAGAAGTTTAAGAAAGTTTGGTTCAGATGGGTGGAGTCAAAGGAAACACTATGAGAGGGTAAGGAGTAAAGGGACGCTTGGAGGAAGGAGTTGAGGCATCGAAGAGGGGAGGGAAGGAGCTGGTAGAGATGGGGGAGTGACAATTGCATGACAAGAAGGAGGAATGGTGATGTCCCACATGTACTTGAAAGGAGAGTTGCACAACAAGGGGGGGGAGGGGAGGTAGGAGGGGGAAAAAAAAAAAAGAGATAGGCTGGAAGGTTTTCTTTGGGGGAAGTTGGATGGTAACGGACAAGCATAAGAAAAGTGCCTTAAATGTTAGATTGTAAAGAGTCATATATGTATACAGGTTTAATACTACTTTTTCAATGTAAAGGGAAACCCCGAAAGACTACAGCATGCCATGTTTTATATGCCTATCTAATAAAAATTGTTTTTCAAAAAAAAAAAAAAATAATACAGAGTTCATACCCGGACTATCCCCACAGCTTTTTCGATGATGGGAGAATAAGGGCTTGCTATGCATAGGAAACTTCCTATCTGGAGATAAATTACACTCGCTGGACTATTATAAATTTACATTACAACTACCTTCTTCGGAATTATTTTGATATAACCAAATCACTTTATAATTGAAGGCAAACTTAAAGTGTTACTAAACCCACAATAGTAATATCAGTCTGTATATGCAGTAAAGCATGCTTGTTATACTCTGTGGAACCTAAGGGGTTAATCCTTCTGCATGTAAAAAGGCTGTTCAATCCTGTCTTTTCTGATCATCTACTTCTTCCACTGTCTCCAAAAAAAAATAATCTGCTATTTACAGAAGCAGGGGACAGGATGCACATGCTCAGTTAGGTGTGTATTGCAATAGAGTTTTTTTTTCTTGGAAGAGTGCATGTGATCAGCACAGGGCCAATCCAGACAGAGGGTCAGGGGTCCTGCATACTGATAGGATAATTGTGGGAGAACGAAAACTCCTCCTACAAGCTTTAACCAAACACTCATAGAAGTCACAAGACTGCTATAACTGCTCATGAAAAAAGGTATTTTGCAGTTTATATTTACTGAAATAATTGCATTTCCATGTTCTGTGTACTGTGGGAGACCAGAAATAGTGAATGCAGGGTCCTGGGTTTGGTTGTATTAACAAGACTAACTGCTCTATCATTGTAATTTTTTGAAAGCTCTTGTATAACTAGAAACCCAGTAAAAGGCTGTATCTCTATTATATATAGCTGTATGACTGACCCTGCATGCAAGCACCCCTACATGAAAAATTGGGAAAAGGGTCCCAACATTTCTTGTGAACTCACAAAATGGCATGACACAATAAATACTCTTTCTAAGATTTAGAGTAACGCAGGCCTGGTGGAATCTAACTATACAAAGCCATTGAGATCATATATGGTTCCCTAAGGATTACCAAGATGAATTCATAAGCCTCGTCCTGGTGTTTTAGACACTGTGGTCAGGACAGCACCATGGCACATATTAGGTGGCTGTGTCCCAAAGTGACCAGGTTTTGGATCAGTGTTTCATTTTATCTGTTCAGTTACGGACATAAATCTTGTTAAAAGGGACTGCTCTCCACACCACACACTTGATTTCATACATGATCCTGGCCACTAAGATAGCCATTGCACATTTTAGGAACCAATCAATAGTAACTATTGACTATGTCAAACAAAAATTGAACTGCATCAAGATTAACGATAAGATAATTTGCAACCTCTATAACAAGCAGGCTACATTTGATAAACCATGGCAACCCTGGATATAATACTTGTCTATGGATACTTGTGGTCTGGGGGCGACATGGCCTTGACTGACCATGAGTCCCGCCCTCCCGCCCTCTCTCTTTTCTTTCTGGTTCACTTTCTCTATTGACCAGTTTTTGCAAACTTTATGGTTCGTAACTGCTTGAAGAAGCATAAATATATTACACAGTGCCTGTCTGTTATTATGATTCACTTATAGTCTCCAGGACAAGAATAAAAGTTTATGAATTCTCTACATCATTTGTATATATACTGTACATAAGTCTCTTGATACTACTGTCCCTGCATCATGTAGGGATACCCCTCATCATTGGTCATATCGGTGTGCAATTTGACCCTGTTTGTTTCATATCTCTGACGTGTTCTCTCTCTTTATATGCCTTAATAACAGTATGTTAATTGTTTACATACCTGTTATTGTTTTGTACTTTCTTTGTACTATGACAAAAAGAACAATAAACATATTGAAATATAAAAAAGTTTTATCTAGCAAGGGTCACCTAAAGGCCTAAATAATGTTTACAGAATCATTTTAAGCCAGCCATAGGTGGGTTGAATCTCTGCTGGTTAAGCTAGGACCTGCCGAGATTCAATCCATCTATGGGCAGGCTGGTTGTACTGAAGTCGATCCATCGATTGACTTCAGTACAACCAGGCTGTCAGATTTTTTGCTGCTAGCAGTGACACCAGCAGAGCACAATAGCGCTGCTGGAGGGATTACCCCATCAACACTGACTGTGTTGATGAGAGAATTGAGTGATTTTCTTTCCTTCTACCCATGGTGAAGAAAATAAAATGGTATAATCTATGGTCTGCTTTACCTGACTCAAAGTGTATGTCAGGCCAAATAAAATAAAAAAGTATTCAGTACATTTCTCTAGTACATGCACATTTCCCCATGTTTTTTTTTTTTTTTTAAATGCTGCAAATACAGAAAAATGCCTGTCAGTCTGGCAGTGTGTGCTTCTAACTTACTTTTTGGGCTGACAAGCTGACAACACAGTATATATTCTGCACTGAAATCCCAACATTCATTCTCAGACCTGCCTGCCAGAATACAAAATTCTGCCCATCCCCCACTGCCAGAAGGAAGATACCCCCCTCCCCCCTCCAGCAGCTTAAACAAGAACTTCTTTGAACTTTTTTCAGTTTTTTTTTCACATTTTTTGTCAATTTCTCTGTTTATTTAAAATAAAACTCTTCTGGATATTTCTTTTAAACAAAATAGCAAATGAAGGCCCTATGTGTGCCAAAAAATAATGTGAAAATCATTTTTATATGCAAAGTTATTCAAATCTTTTCTTGAGTAAACTAGCATATATATTCAATCATAAAAATTTGGTTGGGTCACAAAGGTTTTAATTACCTTGGGACTTGAGAGGGTTTAAATTTGTATTAAAGGTTAATTAGGGCTACTTGGCCGAGAAAAAAAAATCTGAAACGGAATGCTAGTTCAGTCCATTTAGTTATACAACTATCATCAGACCCAACAGTAGACCTTTTCCTGATCAACATCAGAAACTCATTACATTTTACCTAACCTAACTGTAAGTCTGTGTGACAGCACATGTAAACTATATTTGTTAGAGTCTTTTCAAAAGTCAATATACACATTTTCATAGGGTGACCGTGGAGATCCTGGATTCAAAGGACTTCCAGGAGCAGATGGATTCAAAGTAAGCAAAATTATCTATCTATCTATCTATCTTGGGCAATGTAATAAGGTTTTGCAAGGTCCATTCTTTATGCTGTAAACTTATTAAAGTGCACTTATATTTTAGGGAATCGCAGGCCCACCAGGAATCCTAGGACCCACAGGGCCAAAAGGAGCTAAGGTAATATAATTCATAATAAATCAAGTCTAGGATGTGAAAATTCTCAAACACTAGACAACTTATTGAAAAACAGACACCAATACTCGGTACATGTTTATTTATTTTTTGCTGAGATGTGTTTGTACTGTATAGATATGTAATTGACCAACAACTTGGGGATGCAGACAAATCCCATATTCTTGATTTGAAGGCATTTTTTCCTTTAGGTTAACCCACATAAGTATTTGCAGGCAGTATTTTTGCAGTGCATTTTTACAGTAACATGGTGCATGTTTTTGTATGTACAGGTTTACAGGTAATATGTGGCTGCATAGCATTTTCTCTATAAGAGAGTCTAGCTGAGAATCACTACTTTAGTAAAACAGTACAGGCCACAGCTGCTTGTGATTGTTCTTATAGACATTGTCCCACACAGTGAATTTCGAGGTAGCACTGGTGAACATCTGGAGGAATCCAAGGCCCAAAGAAAAAGTGCCACCCCATTGGAACTGGAGTACTCTGGTAGCAATCAGGGATGTGTTCTCCACAGTAGCCGGGTATTTTGAATAATCTACATGCTATTAGGCTGGTCCAACTTGGTTGCAGATTGCTTGCCAAAGGCACCTCTGCTTCATCAGGTATGGCCTCCCTGAGGAAGGGAAGCAAAGAAATGTATCTTCCCTTTGGCATGTCTAGGAACCCAGAGATTTGTGTGGAAAAGGTGTTAAAGGGACAAATTGTAGGGTACACAAAGTATGCAACTACTCTGGGGAGGCCTAAATATGTTACATTAACTCTGCTAACCTAGTCTGGAGGCCTCATTTGGAGGCTCCCAATGCCTTCAATACTAGAGAAAAAGGGAAAAGCTTCTCCAAAAAGAACTGAGATGCATCAAGGTTATGAAATGCTTTGCTAACAAGATAGAATTTTAAAGTCAAGATGCACTACTGAATTTGGTATGTAATTTACATTTCAGTTCAACTTTTTAAAAATTTCCACGCTACAGTTCACCATATTTTTCAAAGAAATAACAGTACACATACTGTTTTGATAATTGCAGCATACAGTGGAACATTGCGAGTAACACGGTTCACGAGAGTTTTGCAATACGAGCAGTTTACAAAAAAAAAATCCTGATTCGGTTTACGAGCATTGTCTCACAAACCGAGCAGGATTCAAGCCTCTGTGTGTGCAATATCATTTGTGGCCAGAAGTGCGGGAGTGCTGGTGAGGCTCGGAGATGCTTGGTAGCACTCAGAAATACTCAGAAATACAGAAAGTACAACAGTTCCAGAGCGTTTCCGCACCTCTGGCCACATACAGTACTGCATAGACAAGCAGTCACTGTGGAACAAATTATCTGAGTTTCCATAGTTTTCTATGGGGAAACTTGCTTTGATATACGAGTGCTTTGGATTACAAGCATTCTCCTGGAACGGGTTATGCTCGTAATCCGAGGTTCTACTGTATATCCAGTGCTGTTAAATAACTATTGTATTCTAATTTTTTAGGGAGAAGAAGGAGAAAGGGGGTATGAAGGGATTCCAGGATTCAGAGGTGTCAAGGTAAGTCTCATTATTAGCTCTCCAACATTACAAAATAAAGTTTCAGACATAGTTCTGAGAAATAAATAACTTCCGTAAATAAAACTTTTTTTGCTTGTCCCATGCATGGCAAGTACATTCTCATACATCGAATGTTGCAAGTAAGTTTGAATAGATTCTGGTCCAAGGAGTTGCCATGTCTTTGAGAAGAAACTGGATAAACTGTAGGTCTGGTTACTGTTGATTCAAAAGTAGATACATAGCAGTAAAAAATATATAATTATATCATTTATATAATTTTTTAAAATGTTGGCTATTTGATTAAGTTTTACTATAAGCAATGGTGTACCTAGTTAATTTGACACTTTGAGCTGATCACATTTTTAACACACTCCTTACCTCACACATTAAAATTATTTAATTATATGCAGATCTACTGAATTTAGCATATCAATCCACTTAATATAAAGAAAGTCAGAGACACTTTTGCCTGCATAGTTCCCAAAATACGGAAATATATATGAGGGCTGCATTGAAGGTATAAAGAAGTAAGATGTGGTGGGCATAGCATTCCATCCACCAATCACCTGGAGGTGTGTTCCATAAAGTGGGTGCCACTTCATTAGATTTGGCTTGTTGTGTGAGAGTAAAATAATCCCCAGCATTGGCGTTATTGCAATTAATAGTAATCTCCAGAAATTATCTCATTGGCCGCAATATTAACTTCCAGCACTGATGTAAGCAGTTGCAACAATTACTTTTTCATTGGTGGTCATCAGAAGCAACATTAACCCCCAAGTATCGGTGGTCAAGGGCACACTGTAAAAAAAAAAAACACCCCCCTAGCATTGGTGGTCAGTGACTGGGGGTAAATGGCACAGAAATGAAACTTTAGGTTATATATAGAAGTTACAAGCATTTTAGACCCCTCCATAATGGAGGTGTCAGTTATGGAGGCATTACTTAGGCTCCATGATTAGTGCGATGCTCCTCTTTCTGGGCTCCCCTTGAGCCCTACACCGTATAAGGCTATTGTAATAGTGCTGCACAATGTGGCTGCAGACCATTACTACTTCTGCACACAATTCAGGATAGAGGAAGGAAGAGTGTGGTGTGGCTGCATGTTGTGACTACGAAACTTAAGCAGGAAGAAGGTGACATCAGATCACTCTGCTCATTTTGCCCTTGCTATCTGCCCAGCAGGACTAATATTTCCCTTCACAGACTTTACCTGTGCTGCCACTGCTAAATGCCACTTAGTGAACACTTTGTAAATGAACACATTCACACAGAGGAAAAAAATTAAAATAGCGGTACCTGGTGCAGATTGCACCCCCTGCACCCCTCCAGGTATGCCACTGAAATATAGTAATGGTTTGTATTAATGTAAATTAGCAGAAACCTTTATGTAAAATCAAAATAAATATTTGGTGAAAGGGTAAATGAAAAAAGCTTTACACCTATGTCAAACTAAATATAACTATTTATTTAAATGTTTAGGGTGATGATGGTTTCCCTGGTGCTGAAGGGCGTTCTGGCAAACAAGGATCAAAGGTATTGTTGGATCACTTACCGTTGGTACATCTAAAATAAATAAACTGTATATATACACATATCAGTGTCATGTTAAAAAAAAAAAGTCTCTTGTCTTTATTTCAGGGAGGTGTCGGTGACCCAGGAGAACCTGGATTTGTTGGAAGCAAAGGCGAACCTGTAAATATGTTTTTTTAAGATTATTCTTTCTATCTATCGATCTATCTATCTATCTATCTATCTATCTATCTATCTATCTATCTATCTATCTATCTATCTATCTATCCATTTAACTCTATCTAACTCTAGCTGTTTTGCGATAACATCTAAGCCAACTAATTTACAATATTCATTTTTTGTAGGGCGTAATAGGCCCAAAAGGTGGGAAAGGTACACAAGGACCTCAGGTACAGTATAACCTATAAATAAGAGTACTATCTAGGTGCTCAGAAATAGTTTATGCACAGGCAACACATATTATCATGTTCATGGACATTGGGAGCTTTCACACATTTCTGTGTGGAGAAGATGTCAATGACTGATGAATATTTGGTTCCATAGGGTTTACGACCCCAAATAAAATGAGTGCCTTTAACTTACTCTAAAGTCTGTGTTCACCTCTTCATTATTTATAACACATTTTTTAGATTAAAATGGTGCTTAAGCCCGGGTGTTTTTTAACCTAAAGTATTCTCTGCATTAAGATAAACACCCCACTAACTATTTCCCTTCCCTCCTCTAAACACTTACCTGACCCCGTCAGTGATCCAGCACTGTCCTGGCTTTAGGTTTTCTCTCCCTTCTCTCCCTCTTGCCATGGGGACCCAGGCAGCAGTGAGAGCCATTGGCTCCTGCTGTTGTCAGTAAAATCCTGTGAGCAGAGAGCACAGGGTAAGGTCTATAGACACACACAGCCTGGCTCAGGAGCAAGCCTGCAGATGTGCCCCCATAGCAAGTGACTTGCTAAGGAGCACACAGGGAAGAGGAGTAGCCCGGAGTGTTGGTGGTAAACCCCAAAAGAGGAGGTTTGTGGCCACAATTTGCAAAACCATAGCACAGAGCAGGTAAGTATCCTCTGGATCAACTGTGGGTATGGGATTGTGTATTTAGGATTGTAAAAAACATGTTTGTTTTGTTTTGTTTTCCCTCTTTTGTTGGTTGAACTGGATGGACTTTGTGTCTTTTTTCGACCAGACTAACTATATAACTATGCAACATAGTTACATACAGTCAGGTCCATAAATATTGGG
>BLSH010374790.1:1030100-1044106 GCA_018402905.1 Glandirana rugosa
AATAAGGTCAATTATAATGTTTTACTTCAATACGTGATACTAATGCACAAATCTCAAGACGTTTACCTATGTATAGACATTATTACTGGTCATGAAACATTTGTACTCTAACTCTATAGAGGAGGCGTCAAAGACTGAGACAGAAACACAAACTCAAACGTAACAAGGATGAGTAGAACAACACAAAGTGGGATACAATAATAATAGTCATTATATTTTGAATCTATATTCTTATCGACACCGCCCCTACATATGGACCCTTATCTCTACCCGCTTGCCAAGCCGGGTTCGAATTTAAGCCCGGCTTGAAAGCAACAAGCAAGCAAGACGCTTGTCGGATCGTTTGTCCAACAAGCCGAACAAATGGTCGAACAACCTGTTTGCTAGGCTGTTCGCAGAACGAACGAACAACGAAAGTTCGGCCCGAATTTAAGCTTGGGCCGAACCGTTCGCCCATCTCTATTCCCAGGTATACATCCCCGCCACAGCTATTCTTATATCTAAGTTTTATATTACTGATAATAATAACATAGGGTGAAACACAACAAGATGAGTAGGAACAATGCAAACTCAAACACAAAGACAGAGTCAGAAACTGCGGAGGAGATATCTCAATCTCATGTTTACAAAGTACTGGTCATTATTACAGATATGTATCCATTTGCAGAACTCTAAACACGTAATCATAGTGCATAACTTCATTTTGTAATATTAACTGGAATAAATCATTACTGTGCCCCTAATAACAGTATCAGACCTGAGCTTCTATCATGTTAAAAGGGAGCATTTTCTCAACTTAATGTTGCCTGTGTAGCAAGAACACAACATTTCTTATGTATACTGAGCTGCTACAGAAGTCATTAGCTCAGTGATTAATTTTTACAGGATGATTTTAAAAATGAGGTCCTTGCAACTATGAAAAAAAAATGAAAACTTTCTTATGACATTGCTTATATTTGTGATTAGGATTTCAGTTATACATTTGTTTTCATTTTTAATATGATCACATATTGTTTATTTAATAGAAATAGCCCTGCATATTTTATTTGTAGTTTACAATTATACATTATTTTGGACTGGTATAAGAGTTTAGTGATTTCTACTAGAGTGTACTTGTAGTACATATTTTATGACACATTCCTCTATATATTACTTCTGGAACTTAGTATTTTATATCCCAGTATATATGTTTGCTTGTTAAGGTGTCTTATTTTGTGTACAGGGCAGTACTGGGGTTCAAGGCATCAAAGGTGCAGAAGGACAGAAGGTATTTTTTTTATATTCCTCATTATATATATACTGTATATATATATATTTTAGGGTTGCACTGATACTGATACCGGTATCGGTGCCAATACTAAGCATTTGCACGAGTATACTTTCAGGCTTGGTTCTTTCAGCTGTCAGCAGGATTCCCCCACTGACAGCTGAAATGTAAAACAAAAATTCTGGCAATTATTGGTTGTTAAGGATGACAGTGGGGTTCCCCTGTTCACAGCTGTCCAGCAATTGGAGCTGTCAAAAAAAAAAAAGCATCTGTGCAATGTTTATCAACAACATTGCTCAGCCACTGAAACACTAAGACAAAAAGAAACAATGTTTTTTTTTGAATCTTTATGTTTCTTCATCTACAGATCACAGGGCTGAACTTCAATCTGCAGATGAAGTCGGTTTAAAGCAACCTGTCAAGTAAAAGAAAAACTTTTTTTGTGTTTTTATTAAACGTTTCTCTGTTTAACTCTTTATTAACCCTTAATTTGCTCTAATCGGCCTTAATTAAAGAGGTTGTAAACCTAAAAAAATAAAATAAAAAAAACCCTGCAAGTCAAAGGCATAGTGAGCTAGTATGCATTATGATATACTTACCTTAGAACAATGCTGTGGATTAGCGCTGGGTTTGCAGGCTCGGGCGCTGTGATTGGCCAGAGGCGCGATTACGTCACTCCCGCACATGCACGCGGGAGCAGCTGGTCATGGCATGGCCCTGAAGAAACGGCCCATCAGCGCAAATGTATACAGTGCATATCTCCTAAACTGTGCAAGTTTAGGAGATATTCATGGTACCTACAGGTAAGCCTTATTAGTAAAGAATTTACAACCATTTTAACTCCCTATTCCCCATTTAATTATTATTTTCTTGCTCTTGCTGACTTTTTTTTTTCACTTCTATTTTATAAACTATTAGTAATTAAACTTTTTTTTTTTTGCTTGCTCTGTTCATTTTTACACCTTTTACATATATTTAAACGTTTCACATTGAAAAAGGACAAAATTAAAAAAAAATATATATATATTTCATTTTTAATTAACTTTGCAATGCTTTGTACCATTGATGACAGCTGAAGCGTCAAGTGTAAGCAAAACAGTTGTGGTAGGTATCAGTAAGTGGCATCGGCAAGAACTCGTAAAAAAAATGGTATCGGTGCATCCCTAAAATATATATATATGTATATAGATATACAGTATACTGTATATATTTATAGTAATGTAAGCCATATATACCACAATATACATAATTTTACAAACATTATATACCCTTAATGTTTAACTAAGTAGTATTCTACACATTCTTGGTAAAATGTTTTTTTTTCATATAAGTGTTACTATTGTATTTTTAAAGGGAGAAAAGGGAGAAAAAGGACCCAAAGGCAAAGTAAGTATGATTCACATGACTACAGTCTGCAGTCAAGTAGAATAGAGTTGTCCGTTAAACAGTAAATATTTTTAGGCTGGAGACAATGGTCCAGTAGGTCCTGAGGGACTTGATGGAAGAAGAGGACCTCCAGGAGAGATTGGTGCTCGCGGTCGAGAGGGAGAGCAAGGTCCTACAGGAGATCGTGGAGTTCCTGGAGATATTGGACCAATGGGATCAAGGGTAAAATTTCTGCTGAAATATGAATATTGAGCAAACACTGCATTACTTAGAGAGCACTAATCCTACCAAAATGTTTAAAGTAATAGGCCAACCTGTTATGCTAACAGAAGTGCATAAACCAATTTTACTAGCAGTGCTTGCAGTATCAGCAAACACATGCACTTATCTAACAAAAAGAGATGTTCGTTTATACATTTGGCAGGCATAACAGTCTCACTTTCAAGGATAACTCTAGTCATCAGCATATGACAGTAATTATTACGGTAGCTTATTAATCATTTCACATGGATGAGTTCATATCTCTAGTCAAAGGTTTTTGTGCATAGAAAAAAGGGACCTTTTCATTGTGTGTATTGGCTAGTTTATGGTTAAAGTGTGATAAACAAATAGGCTGTTTACTTTGCAAGAGAATTTTCACTGTGTAAGGGGATCTCCCCTTAGTTTAGCGAATGTGGTTTACATTAATTTTGCTAAGTATACTTAATCTCAAGATACTGTATTTTGCTTGTAAATGATTAGATAATGGAACAATACTTTACTTCTTTCAATAAGCCAAGAGAAACTTCTCTTGCAAAGTAAAAATTCCTTTTGAAAGTGAACAGACTATTTGCCTTTAATAAACATAACACCATGTGTGTCAAAGCAAGCTTTATTTCCTCATACAGGCCCCAAGCACGTGTACAACACTTCTTTTGCCAAGCAAACACTAATAAGCAGCATATTTATTACAGGATTCTGTGTTTTCTCCATTGAAATAAACATGACATGAGAGAAAAATGTACCAGTGATAGAGAAAGGGCAATGGATTGGATGAACATGTTGCAGGGACAGTAATCTGGACATAGACTACAGGGTCTTATATGACTGGTTCAATATTTTAATTGAGTACAGGTATGCATTAAGCAAGTTGGTTAGCATATCAGATAGTCAAGTAAAATTTGAAGGCAATTATAATATATCTCTCTTGTTAGATATACTTTGAGCTTGAATCATCAATATATATGTATTGAATAGAATAACTACTCATATTAAAATCAGTTTGAGATGTTATCTACATGAAGCAGTTTATGGATGAACGTTACAAGGCCACTGGTTGCAAAGGTTTCTATATAATTTGATATCTATAGACCACATGTGTCAAATTCAAGGCCCGTAGGCCAGATCTGATCCTCTGGCCATTTCATATGACCCTCACACCCAGGGCTTTTTTCAGTCCCTTCCTGCTCTGCACTCATGGCGGGTACAGGGAGATGCAAATGCAGTGTGGGATGGGGCATTACATGGTAAGCTGCACTGTAAATCCCATCTGTGCCTGGGTGCACAGATTCCGACCAATGATCTCCCTGTAAGTGAGAGAGGGAGGCGGAGCTGTCTACACTGCCAGGAGGTACTAGAGCTGGGCCAGGTAGGTGAGATGGAAAGAAGCTTTTGGAGGGGGGTGGGGAGGGCTATGGAGGGAGATGTGTGCAGAGGTGGGGGATGGGGGAGAGTGGTGCAGTGGTTAGAGCTGAGAAGGGGTGGAAGTGAAGTGTGAATAGCCTGTGAAAGAGTGCTGAACCCTGTACACTGTGCATAGCACACCCCTAAACCCTGCACTCTGTATGTAGCACACTCCTCTACCCTGCAATCTGTACACAGTGCACCCCTGAACTCTGCACTCTGTACACAGCACACCCCTAAACTCTGCACTCTGTGCATGGGGCACCCCTGAAACTGCACTCTGTACATAGCGCACCCCTGAACCCTGCACTTGGTATGTACTTAAACTCTGCATATTGTAAATTGTCCACACCTGAATTCTTCACTCATAGGGCACCCCTGAACTCCACACATAATGCATTCCTGGTATTTATTGTCCATATAAGATCCTCCCACTGTAAGTGCAATTTATCCACACCCACCGATTGATGCAGTGTGACCAGGGAGGGTGTGGTTGAGTTCCTGCACCTATTCTCTAAGAAAAAATTCCCTAAATAAATTTATATAATCTTACAGATACAACCGGCCCTTCAAGGGCAACCATAATGTGGATGCGGCCCACAATGAAATTGAGGTTGACACCCCTGACTGAATATTCAATAATATAAATATTTTCTGTTCATAGGGGCCATCATTTCCTGCATCCCGTGTTATTGAGGTTTGTCAAAAGTTTGTTCTTGAACAAATGTCTTCATATGCCCAGTCGGTACGACGACAATGTGCAAGTGTTTGTCCTTTGTATGGTGAAGTACCTATGGGAGCTCCAGGACCTGTAGGGCTACCGGGACCACCAGGAGAACCTGTGAGTGTATCAGAAATAAGGAAAATTAAAATGTCATTACATACTGTAAACTATCATACAATTTGCTTTCAAATTTTCATTTTCTCAACTTAACCATCTTCACTTCACTGTCTTTCTTGTTTTTTAGCTGTATAACACTATCCGTTTTCACTTTACCTTAGACAGTTCATTCCTTCAGCTGATTCCCTCTACATTTACAACAGTCTTATGCTGGATAAGCAACTTGTAAATTTGTTGTCAATTTTCAAGCTTTCCATTAGCTTTTAACCACAGCAGTCTGGGGCATGTGCAATTTTTAAAATAGCAGAACCATTCAAAAGACATTTTCAATAAATTTGTACACCAGGTTTGTTCATATGATATAGAAGACTTAGAAAAAAATGTCAGGCAGATCTGAAGCCACACATGCACAGTTCAACCACTGTGTACTCCATTAAGCAATTTTTACACCTCAAGACATCTACAATGTCTCTTGGCTTCTTAAATGCAGGGGAGAACAACCTTATTTTTCAGCCCAGTTGGGGAATGGTCAATCATCACACTTTGGCTTGGTTCACATTACCGCAACTTCATAGTACACCCCTCACATTTTTGTAAATATTTTAGTATATCTTTTCATGTGACAACACTGAAGAAATTACACGTTGCTGCAATGTAAAATAGTGAGTGTACAGCTTGTATAACAGTGTAAATTTGCTGTCCCCTCAAAATAACTCAACACACAGCCATTAATGTCTAAACCGCTGGCAACAAAAGTGAGTACACCCCTAAGTGAAAATGTCCAAATTGGGCCCAAAGTGTCAATATTTTGTGTGTCAATCATTATTTTCCAACACTGCCTTAATCCTTGTGGGCACGGAGATCACCAGAGCTTCACAGGTTGCCACTGGAGTCCTCTTCTACTCTTCCATGATGACATTTCAGAGCTGGTGGATGTTAGAGACCTTTCGCTCCTCCACCTTTCGTTTGAAGATGCCCCACAGATGCTCAATAGGGTTTAGATCTGGACACATACTTGGCCAGTCCATCATCTTTACCCTCAGCTTCTTTAACAAGGCAGTGATCATCTTGGAGGTGTGCTTGGGGTCATTATCATGTTGGAATATAGCCCTGCTGCCCAGTCTCCGAATGGAGGGGATCATGTTCTGCTTCAGTATGTCACAGTACATGTTGGCATTCATGGTTCCCTCAATGAACTGTATCTCCTCAGTGCCAGCAGCACTCATGTAGCTCCAGACCATGACACTCCCACCACCATGCTTGACTGTAGGCAAGACACACTTGTCTTTGCACCCCTCACCTGGTTGCCCACGCTTGACACATCTGAATGAAATATGTTTATCTTGGTCTGATCAGACCACAGGACATGGTTCCAGTGATCCATGTCCTTAGTCTGTTTGTGTTCAGCAAACTTTTTGTGGGCCTTCTTGTGCATCATCTTTAGAAGAGGCTTGCTTCTGGGACGATAGCCATACAGACCAATTTGATGCAGCACACGGCGTATGGACTGAGCACTGACAGGCTGACCCCCCCACAACCTCTGTAAGAATGCACTCATACGCAGTGGCGGCTGATCTTTCTTTGTTTTGGGGGGGCTGGCAAACAACCCCCCAGCAGTACTTCAAACTCTAACCCCCCCGCTCACTGTCTGCCGGTCGCTCCTCCTGCACTTACCCCACCTAGGCATTGGGCAGCGGTTGGCAGTGGCGGAGATTAGGCAGCGGCGGAAATCGGGGCATCGGCGGGGATTGGACAGCAACTTCTGTGTCTTCTACTCCTCCTCGCTTCTGTCATGCGTCTCCTCCCCTCCTCCTAGGCATCCAATAGGATCGCCTGTCTTTTCAGCCAATCAGGTGATGGGTATCAGACCTGCTTCCTGATTGGCTGGGAGGAGTATTAGTGTTACAATAGCGAATATTCATTCGCTATTGCAACACTCCTGGGTGGGCTCCAGGTGCAATGCCTTGCGCCCCAAGCCCACCCTATTTTGAAGCCTTTTAGAGCCTCTGGCTCTAATCAGTGCTTCAAAAAAACACACCCCCACCATTGGAATCCATGCACCCAACGTCCTGAAAGGGGCCGGATAGGGAGGGCGGCACCCGTGCGCCCTCAATGGACAGGCTGCCCCTGCTTATACATCGGAGACAACCTCTGGATATGATACTGAGCACGTGCACTCAACTTCTTTGGTCGACCATGTCGAGGCCTGTTCTGAGTGGAACCTGTCCTATTAAACCGCTGTATGGCCTTGGCCACTGTTCTGCAGCTCAGTTTCAGGGTTTTGTCAATCTTCTTATAGCCTAGGCCATCTTTATGTAGAGCAACAATTCTTTTTTTCAGATCCTCAGAGAGGTGTTTGCCATGAGGTGCCATGTTGAACTTCCAGTGACCAGTATGAGAGAGTAGAGCGATAACACAAAATTTAACACACCTTCTCCCCATTCACACATGAGACCTTGTAACACTAATGAGTCACATGACACCAGGGAGGGAAAATGGCTAATTGGGCCCAATTTGTAAATTTTCACTTAGGGGTGTACTCACTTTTGTTGCCAGCAGTTTAGACATTAATGGCTGTGTGTTGAGTTATTTTGAGGGGACAGCTGTTATACAAGCTGTACACTCACTACTTTATATTGTAGCAAAGTGTCATTACTTCAGTGTTGCCACATAAAAAGATATAATAAAATATTTAGAAAAATGTGAGGGGTGTACTCACTTTTGTGAGCTACTGTATGTTCTAGGTAAAAGGTCAATAGGATTAAAACCAATTAGAGAGATGGGCACATTTTCATTAAATAATGCACATACAACTTTATGTTTATTCACTTACAAACACTGTGTCTGAGAAACATCTTGTAAAAAAATTACATTAATACATGCAATATTACCTGTAGTATGGCTTCGGATTTAATGACAGCTCTTCAGAGAAGAAACACAATTTTACTCATACACCCTCATACAGATATAAATTGAGTATTTTTTTAAACAAAAATCAAAAGATTGAGATTAACGTATTAAAATGCATTTATGTTTTAGGGCAGGAATATAGTAATATTGTTGCTCTCTCTTTAAGATTCTGCTAGTATTAAACATATAATGAAACCTGTATCAACTCAACTTCGTCAAAAAACAGAACAATTTAAACAATTTGTTTTATAAATTTGAATTATGAAATATAAATTTAATATTATATGTTTTTAAAAAAAATCACATTATATAGGGTAAACCTGGAATCAAAGGTCTGGATGGTGAAGATGGTCCAGAAGGCTTTTATGGTGAAGCTGGAGATCCAGGGAAACAAGGACAAATTGGTATTTATTTTTCTAAATTTGAATCGTGTCTATTTTAGGTATAAATAAATAAAATCTAAAAAAAATGCCTGAAGACAAAATTTATATCGATATCATTACACCAACGAATCCACCATTCTTATTTATTTTATACTGAAAGAAAGACTATAAAAGACTATTTAAAGACTCTCTTGTGTTGTAGGTGAACCTGGAGAGAAGGGAGACAAAGGTCCTAAGGGATATGGGCTCGTTGGATTTGATGGTGACCAAGGCCCAAGAGGTCAGTATTGAATGTCTCATGACTGTTTTTCAGAAACACAGCTGTGTGAATTTAGATAATGCATATAATGCTTATGTGTTCTCAGTACTGAAAATCTCAGAGCAAGCCTTTCATTTGAGCTGGCTTTCCTTAAAATACTTAGATTTATTTGTCACTGTCTGATTGTAGTTTCATGTGTTTGAGTTCTGTGACTATGCCTAATAGCTATTTTACCATACGCTGTTTGAAAGATTTTATGCTTCATTTTTTGTTATAAACACCACCATTACTCACTGCTGCATACTGTATCGTGTGTGTCAGTATGTGCAAAAATCAATTAATCTCCTTGGGACTTTTCATGCATCAAAAGTCCCAAGGGGTTTAATTGTTTTCTGTGGTGATGCTAAACAGGGACGAGCAACCAATACTCTAATGCTGTGTTTCCCTTGAACATGTATTGGTGGGTAAAAATTGGTTATCAACTCAACATTTAAACACTTCAAAATATAAACCTCTAGTTTCCACATTATTTTAGATGGTGTTCTAAATGATTAAATCTGTGCTGGTGAACTTTGTGAATTTTGCAATTTTACTTTAAAGTAGAACTATTGGGAAAACATTTTCTTTCATTTTGGATAGAGCAAGAGAGGGTTATAAGCCCTCTCAGTGTTTTTTTTTTCTGCCATCTCTTTCCCATTTCAGACATTTCCTGTCCCATATCCAAACAGGAAGTGAGAGAGGAAATCCCTGCAAATTAAGGGAATTCCTTGGGGATCCTCAGCTTACCAGAACTAGTGTCCCCATTGGAAGAGTTCCCCTCTATTACTTTTCTGAGATCAATCCAAAATTTGGGATTTTCTTTACTTTCACTTTCAGTGATAATGGTAAACAGGACAAATAGAAATGGTGAATCTCCCTAAAAACTGGCAGGTGTTCTAATCTATCTCCACTCTATCCAAAACAAAACAAAAAAAAAAGTTTTGCCTTCAGTTATAATTTAAGTGTATATATTCAGTCATCTATTTTCAGACTGCTTAAACCTCTGGGAAATACCACCAGTAAGGTCTGGGTGTTACTGGTTAGCTCCTCCTGGTTAGATCTTCCTTGTAAAGCCACAGCAGTTCTTAAAGTGGTTGTAAAGGCTTTTTAATATTCTTGTATTCTATGCATGAAGGTAAAAAAATCTTCAGTGTGCAACTCCCCCAGTCAGCCCCCCTAATACCCACCTAAGCCTGCACTCAATACTCTTCTCCCTCTGCCCTGTTACCACCGAGGAAGTTGAAAAACTCCTCTCTATGCAAGCAATAACAGGTGTGCAGCGCTTCAACAGGGAATGAGTATTAGATCCAAATCCACCTGGTGGGTGCACAGACCAAGACGTTCCTTAAACATCCAAATCATGAATATGTACAGAAGGTCGGCACTCCAAAACGCCAATGCAGTGCATTTATTGATATGTGCAGAGATAATACATGAACAGCAGATGCGTTTTGGCAGGACAAGCCGCCTTGGTCACAGCTAACAATAACACTAAAAACCATAACATATATAGGGAAAAGTGAAGTGGAGAAACTCCGCCCATCGAGCTCACTCCATCAGACCAGCAGTAGGTAAGTGACAGTTGATCTGTGAAAAATAATTAGAGATGTTGAGAAGTGAACAGATGGGCAGTTGATCCACTTATACAGTGAATTAAAAACAAAACAGGCAATAAAACATGGAATATAGGCACACAAGTCCTTAGCTTGAGAGAGCATAAATACAGCAAGATGATAAGGGCATGACACTGAAGAAGTGCAGGCATGGAAATGTACATCCACAGAACCTTCAGTTAAACATAAACATTTAGAGAGAACATTTCAAATTATCAACTGAATAACAATCAAACATCAACTGTCCTCTCATTTTATCTGAGGCCCCATTTAAGAGGTTTCCACTCACTTCCTGTCATAGTGACACACTTTGGAGGGATATACTCTCACTTCCTGCCATGCGGCCACCTTCCTGCTTTATCCTAAACTCCACATTTCCAACCTCTCCCTCTCCTACGGCACCTTTCCCTCCCCGTTCAAACATGCACAATTACCCCCATACTTGCGAAACCCTCACTTGACCCCACCTGTTTGAATGACTTAAGACCCATCTCCCTGCTCCCGTTTGCCTCCAAACTCATTGAACGCCTTGTACATGACCGAATGAGTTGCTACCTCACTGACAACAACCTTTTCGACCCCCTACAATCCGGCTTCTGCCCACAACATTCAACTGAAACTGCCCTACTAAAACTCAGCAACGACCTACTAACTTCTAAAACCAATGGCCAGCACTCCATACTCATACTCCTGCACCTCTCTGCTGCTTTGGACACAGTCGACCACTCCCTCCTCCTCAGCAAACTCCACTCCCTTGGTCTCCATGATTCTGCTTTATCCTGGTTCTCCTCCTACCTATCTCAGAGCACTTTCAGTGTCACAACTCCATCTCCTCCGCTACACTTCCTCTTTCTGTTGGGGTACCCCAAGGCTCCATCCTTGGGCCCCTCCTATTCTCTCTCTATACCTCTTCCCTGGGTCAGTTGATAACCTGCCATGGCTTCCAATACCACCTCTACGCAGACGACACCGAGATCTATCTCTCCACTCCTCAACTCACCCCCTCCATCTCCTCACGGATGACAAACTTACTGAATGACATATTGGTATGGATGTCACACCACTTTCTCAAACTCAATCTTTCTAAAACAGAGCTTGTTATATTTCCTCCTTCCCAGTCCCCCCCATGACTTTACTATTAAGATCAATAGCTCAACCATTAGTCCCTCCACACATGCTAGGGTGCTCGGTGTAATCCTTGACTCTGACCTCTCCTTCTCCTTCTCCAGAATTCGACCCTTCCTGACTAATGATAGCACAAAACAACCTATTCACTCCTTGCTTATTTCCTGCCTTGACTACTGCAACTCTCTACTTAATGGCCTACCCTTACGCAGGCTACCTCCTTCAGTCTATTATGAATACTGCTGCTAGACTAATACACCTCATTAAACAATCCGTGACTGATGCCCCTTTCTGTCAATCCCTTCAATGGCTTCCCCTACCCCACCGTGTAAAATTTAAAATACTAACCACAACATACAAGGCTATATACAACATCACCCCCAGCTACATCAGCAACCTCATCTGCAGATATTGTCCAGATCGTCCCCTCTGCTCCTCCTAGGGCCCCCTGCTCTCTGGCTCCCTTATTACCTCTTCCCATGCTCACCTTCATGAATTCTCCAGAGCCTCTGCCATCCTCTGGAACTCGCTGCCCCAGTATCTCCGATCAGCCCCTACCCTGTCCACCTTTAAAAGATCCCTGAAAACTCATTTATTCATGAAAGCCTATCCCCCCTCCCTTTAGAATGCAAGCTCTATGAGCAGGGCCCTCCTGTCCCTCCTGTATTGAACTGTATTGTAATTGTGCTGTCTCCCCCCTCTACATTGAAAAGCACTGCGTAAACTGTTGGCGCTATATAAATCGTGTATAATAATAATCATAATAATAAGCCTGATCTCGATCCAGTGATGTGCACAAGACCCAAAGCTTTGCCCCTCCCCCTTGCTATGGGGGCACTTGGCAAGGGGGAGGAGCCAGGAACACCGGCAGGAGCCCCGAGAAGAGGAGGACTGCTCTGTGCAAAACCATTGCACAGAGCAGGTAAGCATGACATTTTTGTTATTTTTTTTAAATAAAAAATGTTCCTTTTCAATCACTTTAAATTAAAAAATACCAAATTAAATATAATGCACAAACTAAAAAAGCAAACGTTTCATGTCTTTATTATGTTTCACAAATGTATTTCAGGTGAAAGGGGTATACCAGGGCTAGCATTTGATGGAGATCCTGGTCTGATGGGTCCTCGTGGACACAGAGGACAGCTTGGACATAGAGGTTATACAGGACTGAGAGGACCACCAGGATCATGTAAAACCACTGGCTGTGGAGCTGCTGACCCTACAACTGAGCCTACAGAAGATTTAAAATCATAAATTGCATAATGACCATGGGATGAACTTTTAATGTTGACTCGCTCAAGAGTTTACTACTTATTTCATCGTGAGAGAAAGGCAAAATTGTGTGTTATGTGTTAGGTTTGTAAATATGCAATATTAATTGTTTGAAAAAGCTAATATTTGTAATACAATGAAAAGGAATTACCTGCTGTGCATAGAAGATCCTACGTGATTTATCACTTAAAGTAATTTATTGAAAAAAAACAAAGCAAATAAAGTTTGATTTTATATATAAAAAAGAGAGACCATACAAACCCATGCCACAAGAAATGGATGGGTGATTTTTTTGCCATTACAAGAAATCCTTATTAATAGAAGTTCTTTATTCTCTTTTTTTCTGTTAGTTGACGTAAGTTTGCATATAGGAACAGGTCAATAAAATTGACAATTTATAGTTAGTTATCGGAGCAAATAAACTGGAACACATTTAAGTTTTTTGAACTTAAAAGCCCAGGAAGCTTATTTTGATAATGATGCCTATTGATAACTGTTCCCCCTTATATAAAATTGGATGAAGAGGAGCGAAACAAATTTCTCTATAAAAAAGCAGCCAAAACATTAGTTCTGAACTGTCGGCATTTATGATTCAGTGTCGGGACAAGGTCAACCGGTGCCCAGGGTGCAGATGGGAAACTGCGCCCTTCCCCTCATTGGGTGGACAAGACAACAGTGCCGATAGGGGCAAGTTGCAAAATGTTTGTTGTGTTTGTGCTATGTAGTGAAATAGCACCAGTGAAAAGTTTAAAATAGGTGAACAGATATGTGGAAAAGGAAAAATGTCCCTGGGTTGGTTGCGTCACTGAAAGGAAAAAAATTCCCTGTGTTAGCAGTGTCACTGAAATTAATAAATGCCCCTGAGTTGGTGATGTGACTGTAACAAAAAAATCCCCCTGAGTCAGTGGTGTCACTGAAAAAAAAATGGTCCTGTGTCAGTGGTATCACGAATACAAAAAATACCCGAGTCTGTGGTGTCACTGGAAAGAAAAAGATGTCCCTAGATCAGTGGTGTCTCTGAAAGGAAAAAAGAAAAAATGTCCTTGCATTGATGATATCACTGAAAAGAAAAAATGTTCCCCATATGTCCATCCCTTAACCTCCCCTAGTACGGAGCTCCCCCATTCCCTAGCCCCCAGTACAGAGCTCCCCTCACTCCATAGTCCTCAGAACACAGCTGCCACCTCATCCCACCCACTCACCCAGCACAGAGCTCCCCAACCTTAGCCCCCAGTACAAAGCTGCTCCC
>BLSH010374790.1:1095460-1117980 GCA_018402905.1 Glandirana rugosa
AATGGTTTTTTTCTGATATGATGAGGGAATAGATTACTTTCATCTTCACTTTATAGACGCGAGTCCATTTAGCTACGTATATAATCAACGGCTGTGATACGGATTTATGAACCGTGTTCTTCATATCCATATATTGTTCACGTAGCGAGTGTTTAAGTTTCTTTTTTACTGTTTTTAATTATCATTACTTTCGATTAGGGGGGGGTCAACGGCCGGTATGGAAGAGACCTGTCAAAGTGGCCGGTCTGGATGAAGTCCAGGGCCAAATTTTTTTCCCAGTCCAGCCCTGAATGTGGCTAATGTTGTCTGTTCTAGGAAGCTAAGCAGGATTGTGCCTTGTTAGTACTTGGATGAAAGACATTGGGGGTAAGATCTAGGTGATTCATAGGATTAGCTTTCATTACTATTAATTTTTGTCATTTTTTCTTTGAATTTGTGAGCGATGCACTTGTTATATACCTATACTTCTTGTGCCAAGTATTTAGGCATAGTGTCGGCAACTAATATATGCATCGATTTACCTGAGCGCAGATATTTCACTTCTACTTTCATTAGATAAGGGAGTAGTATAGTCTTTTTTTGGTAAGGGTAAAAGAGATCACCTTGATGTAAATGATCTTAAAGTGATACTAAATACACACTGTTTAATTTACATTATCCCTTCTATATCTGTATGTAGATGATTATTTTAATTAAAAAAAAAAAATCGAATGACCTTTTCCATAAACGATATGCAGATGTCACATGACCCAAATCTTTCCCAGCCCGTCTGCAAGGAAGCATCAGAAGCTTCTAGTACTCTGCTGCTGTTCACATGTAAAAATAAAAACAAAACAGTCTTTGGAATACAGAGTAAATATTAATTATTAATATCAATGAACTGTTTTAAATTGTCTTACAAATATATATTTGATATTCCAATCTTTACTATTTTTTGTCAAAGACATGGTGTGGGCGGATTTCTACCAGTCACAGGCTCTGTCGCCCCTTCAGCTTGTGTCTTAGAATAAGAGGGAAGTGAAGTCTCCATTAATCTATATGTAATTACTTGCTCCCATTGTGTTTAGCTAGTTAGTGGGTACGGAGGAAGAGGGAGGGAGTGGGCTGTCATTTATCACTGTGTATATGTCCACATGTGTGACTCTATAGTCACATGGACTGCTCAGATGTGATAGGGAGGAAATACTCAGTTTATAAACTCACTGAAAACTGAGCATGCACAGAGTTGCCACCACAGCTGCAAAATCCCAAGCAGAATTGGGAACATGAACAGAAGGTGGAGATAGAGAGCTGAAGTCTCCTTTAATCTATATGTAATTACTTGCTCCCATTGTGTTTAGTTAGTTAGTGGGCACAGAGGAATAGGGAGGGAGCTGTCATTTACCACAGTGTATATGTCCATATGTATGATTCTATAGTCACATGGACTGCTCAGATGTGATAGGGAGCAAATACTCAGCATATAAACTCACTGAAAACTGAGAATTTGCAGAGTTGCCACCACAGCTGCAAAATCCCAAGCTGAATTGGGAACACAAACAGACGGTGGAGATAGAGAGCTGCAGCATCAAGCAGGTTTTTTGCAGAATACAGAAAATGAATCCCATAGTGACTTAGTGAGTATGATCATGTAATGATCATGTAATAAAATATTGATAGTTTTTATGATGTAGTTTTAGTGACACTTTAATATTGTGTGTTAGTGTTTCAAAGATCCTTATATGTACATTGGCGCACTCATATTTACTTGTTACATACCTCTGCTTCTTACTTTGCAGTGGTACAGAATGGTTGTACTTTATTGCAACTTTTCACAGACTGATTTAAAACAAAAACTATATATGGCTGATATATAAAAATCAATTAATGTCAGAATAATTGCAGAAATGTGTATATCTCTATATTTAAGGTAATTCTGTTTACTTCCTTTTACTACAAATGATCCCTAGATGACATAACAGGTCACAATGAGATGTCCAGATTACTTGACAGTAGTATCTAAATCACATACCAGGGCTGTTTCTTTCTCTAGGGTGTTGTAGAACAACAATCATGACTTTGTAAAACAAACGTGAACAACAGTTTATTTGCAGTATGCATAAAAAGGTGTGAGGAACAATCAAAATACCACAAAGCACTTTCTGCCTCAATATGCTAGTGGTAAACAGATTGCTATTGGGCTCCTTGGGTACCAAAGTTTTAAGGCAGGATAGCTAATTATATTCCTGTGTTTATTCACTCTTTCAAAAAATTGCTCACGACATCTCTTACATGGAGCCAAGGCCTGGGCAAGGAGGGGCAGAAGGGACATGTGCCCCATATGCCAGCTCTATTTGCAGAGCTCCCCTCTCCCTGCCTCTCACTGAAAGGAGTGACTGAAGTATCACTCCTGTCATTTTACCACCATACTGTCTTCCAAAAACTGACTTGCTATGTTGCAGCATGCACTCCTTAGTCTATGGTATGCACTGTCCAGTACTGGTTCCTAGTGCTAAAGGGGCTTGTGGAACTGCTACATTCTAGTGTCTCCCATACACCCAAGTGTGACGAACGTGGGTATCAGATCCTTGCCCTCCCCACTAACTTGTGACCGGCCAATCTCACACCGCGCTGTCACTAACATAACAATGCCACTCTCAGCTGCACCCGGCACAAAGATTTTCCAGCTTGAGGGACCACAATCTAGATGGCAGCAGACTGAGAGCGATTTTCACCAGGCTAATTTAAGCAATTAACCCTTTCGCTGCCACCACTGACCTTTGATGCGGAAGATTCAGGACTTCCACCAGTTTACCAATTATAATTTTAGAATAATCATCTTTAACACACACTGTCACCACAAACAGGTCTGCCCAGAGGCCTTAGACCTCATGCACACAGGACGTTTTATGACTGTTTTTCAGCAGCTGTTTTCAGCTGCAGACGTTTTTTTTCTACAGTCAATAAACCCTCCATCATGTTATCCTATGTGTTCATGCACACATAGGCTGTTATCAACTATTTTTAGCAGTGACATTTTTGAGCTGTAAAAAAACCCAAGACCATAGGGTTCTTTTGGACATTTTTCAGCTGTAAATGCGTTCAAACACTCAAAAACTCTCAAAAACATAAATCCCCAAAGTTTTTGGACGTTTTAGATCAATTGGAGAAAACAAACAAAAACAAAACGCTGGCCCTTTAAACCCTCCAAAAAAACGTGAAAAAACGGCGGTAATATAACTTTGGTAAAAGCTGAAAAAAATCACTGATAAGCTACTGACGTTTTTTGGAGGTTTTTTTTAAAGTCCTGTGTGCATTCTAGACAGTAGCACTCTTCAAGGGACAGGTTTGTTTATAGCTTGCATTAAGAGCTTAGCGACAAGGTTAACGATTTACAAATTAAGATTTTAATAATGAAAAGGTCAAAATTGGTGCAAGTAATATATTTACAGAAAAAAGTTGTTTCAAAACAATAAAGACAACATACAGCCACAGAGAGATAAGATAGAATTAAGGAAGAAGGATATTTGCAATCAATATCCTTGGGTTGAACAGAGCTCGATGGTGGTTCTCAAATTTGGCAGATGTTTATGGTTTGATGGTAAAAAGAGAACTCTCCAAACTGTCCTGGCATCTCTCTTTTCTTTGTGATCCAAGGGGTGTTGACAGATGGCCTCTTGACCAATTAAGCTTCAGAGGGTTGGTCGCTGGGAGGTCACTACTCATGATGACCATGTCGCAGGTACAGTTTGTGATAAATATACATATCTCTGCATCTATACTGTTTACAGACTGCTAACATCCATATTATGGTCCAGCAGGAAATTTGCTTCAACCCAAATATAAACATGACAGGTGTCCAATGTCTAATTTATCTAGGAGGAAAAATTGGTGCCAGTGGTTCCCTATATGATCTGACATAGGGGTGTCTGAACTTGAAACTTTACAAATTATCAGAGGAAACAAAATATGTCCATATTATGGCTGTGCTATTATTATTTTGGAAGTTATAAAACATGCTGAAGTTTCAGAACTATTACTGCTAATCTGTCTCCATGGATTGAGCTATTTACGGCAGGTATTTGTTGGTTCTATGGATTGGGAGGGTGACAGTTGTATTAGGGTTTCTAGCCTTAAATTGTGGATTTGGTAATGGGCAAGTCTGTGGGTCTGATCACTGAAGTGATAAGGACCTGGCCTCAGTCAACAGTTTGTGGATTGCATAACTGAAAGAAAAAGTTGAGGGCCAAGGTCATTGTGAGATGCCCTTCACATACCAACATGGCTGCAGTGAGACACCTGTCACACACACAGCTAAGCCTTAGCCCAGGGCAGGACCGATACACCAGGCCCAGTATATTAGTGTATAATATGTGTGGTGGAATAATGATGGTGCCTTAGAACAGTAACACAACATATCACATTACACAGATGGGACTAGTCTTCCCATCAAGGTGACAAGTAAACCTTGGCTATTGGGTATTAGAACCTCGTGGAGATTAAGCATTAGAATCTTCTGCCAGTTTCCCCAAGCAAAACAGGTAACCAGGAACCTGGTTTACTTTTGGCAGCTAACCAGGAAATAAGTGAGCGATCTATGCTGTCACCCGCCAAAGTGATATTACCTCTTGTTGGGTGAGGCAATGGCTGCACTACATAACAACCTCCTTCATACAAGCACAAGAACAATTCAGTCTGCATGCTAAAGCCCGCTGCTGGCTGATGTCACAGAGCTGGTCCAGGCTCTGAAAAAATCCCAACTATATGGTCGGGATCTGTCAAGAAGTCTGGACCAGCAACTGGCTCAGCCTTTTAGTGACCTGCTGAGAGGCTGAGCCAGATGCTCCTGCTATCTCCACAACCCAGCACTCTAGTAAATGGTGGAGGGCAGAGCTAAGTGATCAGCTATGTTTGATTGCTCAGTTCTCAGAGTTAGAGGCAGCGATGGACAGCAGCAGAAGGGATCGGTGCTGCAACCATCTAGGTAAGCATGATTGTTTATTTTTTTCTAATCCCATGCTTCTGTTTTACAATTTGCAGTCAACTTGCATAGGTCTGAATATTCAAACTGATGAAATATAAACTCTGATTGCAGTATGTTTTGTACTTTTTGAAGTCATTACTTTCTGCATTTATTAAAACAAACATTTGCTGATTAAAATGCTTGGGTAGCCTCTCTTGAGGTTAGGATTAAATCCTTCTAAATCTGACCAAAGATGGTTTGAATCTCAGCCAGTTCAGCATGGCCCGGCCAAGATTCGAACCATGTATGGGCATGCTGATTGTACCCCAGTCAATCAATCAACTTGTGTACAACCAGTGGATTGGATTTTTCACGCAACTATTGCCAGTGACTATAGCCGCTGGCAATAATCACTGTGTTCTGCCCACCCACCCCCCCCCCCCCATGGTTGCAGGAAAGAAAATTGCTTAATATATGGAGCTCCGGCTGTAGTCATGGTCTGAAACAATGACAATAGGGTAACTATCATATTTAGAGGTCAATGATGGCTTATGCCAAAGCTATAAACTTTCTCTCTGTGGACTCCACAGATTATGACTAACTGCAGTATGTGTATGTGAATCCCCCAGTACTATTGTAGGTTGGTTTCTTAGGCTAGGTTCACATCTATGCATTTTTAGTGCATTTGCAGATTTGCAGAAACACACTACAATCCATTTAACTGTATTTCCTTTGGGTTACATTCACACACATATGCAGTTTCCTGCTATATGTTTTTTGGAAAGGTGCAGGGATTTTTTTACACACAGCATGGCAGGTTTTTGGCTCCATTGGCTTCAACAGAATCACATCAAAAATGCATGTAGATTTGTTGTATCTGCATTTTCCTGCATGAGAACAAATACCTCCTCTGAGCATCAACACATAGCTTGCCATTGACCAAAACAAAAAAAACCCCCAAAATTCAAAATGCCCTAAAACGTATTAAATTCACATCAAAAAGCACATGAACAAACACAAAAGACGCTGGAAAACATGCCACAAAATGCATCAACCTCACATACATAGATGTGAACCTAGCCTTAGACAAAATTAAGACATACTGCACAGAACAGACACGCCAGCCAATATGCCATTTCACACTGCTGCACTACGGTTTGGCTGCAGCATGGGTGTACCCGTGCTTTTCGTGCGGGTTACTCATGCTGCCTCTTAAATTCTCTATTATGTCCCATGCTTTTGGCACGATTTCTGACAGCGTACCAAAAGTCCTTTGTGTGCTTTAAGAAAACATTGCAAAAATGCTGGACAACTGCAGATTGACTGTGCAAAATCCACAAATGCACCTGCGCTGCAGCCAACCTGCAAGACAGCACTGTGAAACCCAACTTGGAAAACTGTGGCAACTTGGATTTTTTTTTTGGGGGGGCGGCAAACAACCCCCCCGATCGACCGGGGGGGGGTCTCGCGGTCGGTCATCCAGCCCTGCACTTACCTCATCTAGGTTGCGGGTAGGCAGTGCTCCTACAGGTGATGGGCGACATTGGTATTGACATCCAACATTAAGTGAGCAGATCAATCGCAAATGACATGATGACATATGATATAAAGTGCATAAACTTGTGCAAAAGGTGCAAATAAAAATGTCCCAGGAAAACATTATGTGTCCTTAAAGTGCGTAAATATGTGCAGCAAAGCAATAGAAGATTTGATTAAGCATCTCAAGGAGCTCTGTATCCTTGTCTTATACAGAGTTTATATGGCACAGTCTCTTGTAAGGCTAGAAATGTGACTTCAAAATTCACCAGTATGCAGTGTGGACCTCCACCAAAAGTATAAGTAGGTACTCTTACCAAAAAAATTCTGGATATGCGCATGAAAAACACAACATAGATCGAAATCCTGGGTCATCAGACGGAACCTCACAGTCAGACCTCCACACCACAGAGCGCACTCTCCATGGTATAAACCTGCTACTCAACCATCCATATGTGGGCATCACACGGACAGGATATCCAAAATGGTGGGTAACCACAACACTCCAAAGTATATTAATGGAGACGGCCTCTCTGCTTGTGGTCCTCCGTGCATCTCCTCCCTCCTCCTTCTAGGTGGGTATAGGATTACCTCTCCTTTCAGCCAATGGGGTGACGGGTCTCAGGACCCGCTTCCTGATTGGCCGGGAGGAAGATCAGTGTGACAATAGCAGATATTCATTCGCTATTGTCACACAACTGGGAGGGCTTGGAGCACAGTGCTTTGCACCCGGAGACCACCCTTTTTAAAAGCCTATTAGAGCCTCTAGCTCTAATGTGCTTAAACCCCCCCCCCCATTGGAATCCATGCATATGGCACCCTGCCTGTAGATTAGGGGGCCAGACGCATGGATGGGGGTGGTGCCTCTGCGCCCCTAATGGATGGGCTGGCACTGCTAATTGTCATTACAAGAGACAAGCAGCCATTGACCCACTGGGTCTCATACAGCCGCATGTGGAGCAGAGAAATGCTGGGCTACATAGAGGGTACCTATTTATCTTTACGAAAAATGGAATTTCAGCCTCCTGTAAAAAGTACTCTGTTACTCCTGTTACAATAACTAAAAAGATGAACACAGAAATTTTTAAAAAGGACAAACCAGTACAAAAGTGAAAGTGAGAGTATGCCGCATTGTTTTAAGGTGTTCTTTAATACAAAAGAAGAGAAGCAGTTGTTTTAATTACTAATTATAGATTTCACAAATGAAAAGATGCAAATCATCGTTGACAATGCAATGGGATTCATAAAATGCTGGAAAGCAGAAAATGACCCAGTCTGCAAAATCATTTTAACACTGCTTATGAGGCGGAATAATTGTGTGATTCCAGTAGATGGCACACACGAGTCACATGTATAACTAGATGTATATGGTTATCCCAACTGTAATACTTAAAAGAAGTAGAGGAAGAGAAAACTTTGCAGAGAAAGCAGAGGAAAACCTAGAGAAAGACAAGCTCATGACATTTGTGGGGTATAAAACTTCTTCACTTTCAAAGAGAACAGCTGGCATCCCTGCCTGAAAAAAACAACTTCTATTCTGGCTATAAATCAAGTAAGTCTTTTTTTGGGAAATTTGAATAGAAGTTAAATCAATTGCTGGTAGCAAACTATATCTGGGTTGCATGGCAGCATTCTATGTGAACATGTCTGTCTAATACAGTGAGCACATGATGATGCTTTTGCAAACACTAAAGACGCTTTGATAGGTGGTATGTCCAAAATAGCTAAGACTGGTAACCAGTACTGGACTGTGCATACTATAGGATTAAGCTTTGAAGAATATAGGTTTATTAATACATCCCATACACATTTCTCAATTACAATTTTTTTGGACAGGTGCAATATTTAAAACTTTCTAGGACTATGAGTATGTAATTGCTACTTGTCATGCAATGCCTACAGTGAGCAGGAGCGTTTAGAAATGAATGAGATGGTGATAAAAGAAAGAGTTTATTACTGGGGATTGAGTTCTGTTTCCTTTCTGGAACTACCTGATCAAAAGAAGTTTCCGGAAACCTTTTTGCTACCAGATATAACATTTTCAGAAGGTTTTGTACAGTGTATGCTGTAAATGTAAAAATAACATTATGTTGTCTTTGAACGGTAATTGAGATAATTGGGTTGCTTTTGCATAGACCACAAGCTGTAATTCTTACATTCTGTGCCAGAACTGTGGAAGATATAGGATCCCTCTGACTGTACTGTACTGTCTGTTTGCCATTACTTTTAGGAAAGCAATAATGTGTCATGTTACCAAACAGATTGTTTGCAACTTTTTTGAGTATGCTAATAGTTGAGAAGGTAAAAAAAATATAAGATTTAGCATTAACCATTGCAAATAATGATCTTTATATTTAGAAAAATGTAATTAAAATAAAATTCCAGATCAAGTGTTTTCTAGTTTTGAATAGAATAGGGAAACTTAGAGTCCCTGCCGAGTGTTCATTACTGCCCATCCTTTCATGTGATGCCCTTATGTATGTTGGAGGTTCCTGCCCCTGTTGGCTAACCACTGTCTGGGGAACAACCTGACAGGACAGAAAACTTATCATGGTCAATATTGTTCATCTGAAATATAATGGTAATGACAACATCTTTGAGCTTAGCTTGGCTAAGTAGAATGTTCATTTTTAGGAACCAATCAGGCCGTGGTAGTGCATGTAATAGAAGGCATATCGTGAATGCATATACCACCACTCTTTCAAGACTATGAACACGTTTATTGGACAGAAACCTTAGCTGTATTAAATCATTATTACTAATTTTTATGCAGAAGGAACCTAGATTAGACCGCAGATCTTTGGCATATTACAGGAAAAATGTTATAGTCGTTTAAAAGTGGTGGCGGATTGCTGTTTTTGTATGGTAAGTGAGACAAGTGGTGTTGCTTTTGCATAGACCACAATGTGTAGTTCTTACATTTTGTGCCAAGAGCTATGTGAAAGCTATGGGACCACTCTGACTGTACTGTACTGTCTGCTTGCCACTACTTTTAGGCAAGGAAGTATTTATCATTTAACCAAACATGGACTGTTTGCAACTGATTATGCTGAAAGCTGAAGAAGTAAAACTGTATATGATTTAGTGTTAATGATTGCAACAAATAATGGTCTTTATTTTCAAGCCTAGGTTCACACATATGCAGTGCTAGAAACACAGTGGTCCCTTCGCATTGCAATTGTACTGTCTTTGCGATCCAATGTGTGTGTCAATAAAAAATTCCCCATTCCCCAAAAGGATCGCAAACATAGTGCGGTTTGCCCACACTGGATTGCATGGTACAAAACGACCATGCAATACAGTTGCAATACAGCTCCAAAAAAGGTACCTGCACTTCTTTGGTGCAATGCAGTGCAATTTGAGCCCATTCAAAATGAATAGGCTCAAGTGGCATTACACTGAATCACATGTAAATTGCACAGGGATGGAGGTTATAGTGTGAACCAGGGCTAAAAAACGAATCCAAAAAACTGTCCACACCAAACTTTTGTCTATTTTTAAATAGAATAGAAAAGAAAAGGAACCCTGCCTGGTTTGTATTACCTCCCATGTCGCCGTTTGGGGTATACAATCTAACTTGTGTTATGGTGACCACAGTTGGTTACTGTCACTGACTAACCCTTCCCTTCTTTATCAAAGAGTAGAAAACATTTTGGCTTGAGGTCCACATACTGTCTATGGTGATCTATAATGCTATATGAGATTTATATCTAAAACATGGCATCATGTGTTTATGTGTAAATGTATATAGAAAATTAACCATAATAATTGTTAATATAAGAATATCCAGACATTGTAATATATCAAACTGGGAATGAGGCCAGCCCTTGACTCAATGTGTTTCCCGGAAATAGATTTCTTTAGGAGTGCAGATGAGATGAGTATCTAAGATTTAAAAAAAATATATTTTACAACTTACAATTAAATATAACAGCCATTTTTATTAATATAGTATGGTCACTCCATGCATTTCTCTTGGACAGATCTCATGAGCCCATCTACATATAGGTAAGCAGGGGGTCCACCTTAAAAATATACATACATAGAATCTAGTTAAGCTGAAATGTTATAAACTATCCCAATGAAATGTCTGCCGGGCGAGCACTGAGACCAACCAGGTGACATATTGGAGGGAGAATCAACAAGGCTTTTGCATAAAGTTGAATACTGGTATAGTTCACTAATGGTACTGCAAACATGATAAAAAGTGAAGTGAGACACTAAAAAGGAAAAGAGAAAGCAGAAAGTGTTTTCTGTCTGTATAAGCAGCCCCTACCTCAAAATGAGCCCTTCTCTAGCTGGCATAACATAAAGTCCCAAAGGTAGATACCACCATGGCCACCAGATATCCAAAATGGAGCTATATAGAAAGGGAAGGACGGGCCTGCTTGAAATATTGCTGTCTTATGATGAATGTTGTTTAAAAAAAACATTCAAGGCAGCTAAAAAGACCAAAAGCTAGGGCCAGAGATACCTGTTGGTGGTTGTAATGGCTAAGAGCATGTATGTTCAAACTGTCTTAAAAGGAGGAAGAGGCTGGTTTCCTTCATGGCTTATGCATGAGGTTGTCAAGCTGCACATGCTCGTTAGGCAACACCGCCTGGGAAGAAACAGTGAGGCATCACCATGTTGTAGACCCTAAACCGTGCATGCATGAGATCGTCAGGCTGTGCATGTGTGGTGAGAAACACTGTCCAAGATAAAACAATGGGATGACAACAATAACGTAGAAACATTAACCTTGTTGTCTGACTATAGATTTATGTTTATCCCAAGCATGTTTGAAGTCATTTACTGTTGACTGTCTTACAACCTCTGTTGGTAGTTTATTCCAGTCATCAACCACCCTTTCAGTAAAATAATACTTTCTAATATTAGTTTTGAACTTCCCTCCAGTTAGTTTGAGGTCATGTCCCCGTGTTCTTGATTTTGGTTTCATATTGAAAAGACTGCCCTCCTGAACCTTATTCACCCCCTTTATGTATTTAAAGGTTTCAATCATGTCTCCCCTCTCCCTTCTTTCCTCCAGACTGTACATATTAAGTTCCTGAAGTCGCTCTTGATATGTTTTATCCCACAGACTTTTCACCATTTTTGTTACCCGTCTCTGAACTCATTCTATCTTATCAATATCTTTTTGTAATTGAGGTCTCCAGAACTGGACACAGTATTCTAAGTGAGGTCTCACTAAAGATCTATATAGAGGATCAGAACCTCCTTCCTCCTGCTGGTGATCCCTCTACTGATACATCCAAGAATTCTATTTGCTTTTTTCACTGCCTGGTCACACTGTTTGTTCATTTTGCAATCATCTGAAATAAGCACCCCCAAATCTTTTACTTCTCTAGTGCTGGCTAACACTGTACCCCCAATGTTGTACTCTCTAAGGGGATTCTTTTTTTCCCTAGATGCATTATTTTACATTTAGAAATATTGAACTGCAGTCTCCACTGCTTTGACCAATCTTCCAGCAATGCCAAATCATGTTCCATGTTACAAACACCTTCCAGGGATATCAACCCTATTACACACCTTTGTATCATTAGCAAATATAGACATACCTTGCCCAACAAACTTTTAGTTATATCACTTACATAAAGGTTAAATAGAACAGGACCCAGTACAGAGCCTTGTGGTACCCCACTAGTGACTGGTCTCTGTTCTGAGTGAACCCCATTTACAACCACACTCTGGGATCTATCCTTTAGCCAACTGCATATCCACTGAACCACCCAAGGGTTAAGTCCCAGCTTGTACAACTTTTGTATCAGATCATTATGTTGAACTGTGCCAAATGCCTTGCTGAAATTAAGATACGCTATGTCCACAGCACCACCCTGGTCCAAAACACTGGTAATATAGTCCAAAAATTCAATCAGATTTGTCTGACACGATCTGCCCTCAGTAAAGCCATGCTGCTTTGGGTCCAGCAAGCTGTGTATTTTTAGGTGATTAATGATCCTTCTTTTCAGGAGTGATTCCATTAACTTGACTACATTGATGTTAAACTCACTGGCCTGTAATTGCCAGCTTCTACCTTGCTGCCCTTCTTGTGGATCGGTACAATATTAGTTGTCCGCCAGTCATGGGGAACTTCTCCTGTTAGAAGAGATTGATTATAAAGATCTGTTAATGGTCCAACAACTATATCTCGAAGTTCTCTTAGAACTCTGGGATGAATACTATCAGGGCCCATTGCTTTATTAAGATTTACCTGAGCCAGTTCCTCTGCTACCTGTCTCCAGAAGTACTAGAAATGAACCATCATTACTAGAACCAATATTGTTCCCTAACTTGTTATCATTAGTGCAGTCTATTTCTGAGAAGACTGAACAGAAGTAATTGTTTAAATGGTTTGCTACATCCTGGTCTCCCTCAAAATATGTGTTGTGCCCAGTTTTCATTTTAGTGATCCCATTGTATTTTTTCCTTCTATCACGAATGTGCCTAAAAAGGTTTTATCTCCTTTCTTAATAGGCTTAGCAATTTCCTCCTCTTTCTGTGCTTTTGCAGCACCAATAATGTGTTTGGCCTCCTTTTGTCTATTTTCATACTCCTCTCTGTCAGCTACACCTCCTGTTTCCTTGAATCTTCTATAAGCCATTTTTTCCCCTTCACTATCCTACTTACCTCTTTGGTGAACCATATTGTTTTTTTCTTCTTTTTTTCTTCTTTTTTCTTACTAACTTGCCTGACATGTAATCTAGTTGCTTGCAGAATGGTAGACTTTAATAGTGCCCACTGATTACTTACTCCTGTCATTTTACTCCAACCTTTCAGTTCATTTTTTAGAAATTTCTCCATTTGAGCAAAATTTGTCCTTTTAAAATCTAAAACTTTTGTTTTTGTATATGATTTTTCAGTTCTTTTTTTAATATCAAACAAAAGACATTGGTGATCACTAGAACCCAAATTCTCCCCCACCTCAACATCAGACAGTCGATCCCCATTTGTCAGTACTAGGTCAAACATATGATCACCTCGGGTTGGGCTTTTTACTAACTGTTTTAAAGAAACCCCATTCAGTGCTTCCATTACATCCCTGCTCATGCTTGTAATAGCAGATTGAGAATTCCAGTTAACGTCAGGCATGTTGAAGTCACCCATAATCAAAACCTCTCCCTTCATTGCCATTTGAGTTATCTCATCAATCAACAAGTTATCATAATCTTCACTCTGTCCTGGGGGTCTGTATACTACACCACTCATAAGGGAAGATCCCTCCCTGGTTGGAAGGCAGACCCAGAGGGTTTCGAGTATTTCATTTGTTTTTTGAATTAATGATATTTTTATGCCATTTTTTACATAAATGGCAACTCCACCTCCCCTCTTTCCTACTCTGTCATTCCTGTATAGTGTGTGCCCTGGTATAGTTATTTGCCAGTCACTTGAATCCTTGAACCATGCCTCTGTAATTGCAAGGTCCAAGTTGTCCCTAGACATAAGAGCTGTCAGCTCACAAAGCTTGTTGCCTAAACTACGGGCATTAGTGCACATGACATGACAAAAATTACTTTCAACTGCTTTATTTTTACCACCAGAAACTTCAACTGAAGTGACCACCCTATCAGCCCAGTCATTAACAACACAAACCCTCACATTTGTTTCAACCTGCTGGGGACAGAAACTCTCCTCAACAATTACATCTCTGTCCCCAATTCTCAGTTTAAATGCATGTCCAAAAAATTCCTAAATTCCATACCAAGAAGCTCGGTGCCCCTGTGTGAGGGATGCAGGCCAACTCTCTTGTAAAGTTCGATGTTCAACCACTGGGTAGCATCATGACTAACATAACCAAAACCTTCAGCTTTGCACCAATTCTTTAACCAAACATTGAAATCTGCTATACGAAGTACTTTCTTGTGTTGTCCATTATGCATAGGTAAGGCCTCTGAAAATGTAACAGTACACCCCAACTGTTGAAGATCCTGGCCCAAATTCTGAAAATATTTCTGCACAGAATGCACATCATTATGGGACAAATCATTTGTGCCAAGGTGCACAACAAAATCAACATTACACTCTTCGCTAGCTTTTTTGACAATTCTTACAATGCGCCTCTCCTAACAGTAGCACCAAGCAAACACCTAACTTCCTTTGACACTTCCACATGATTTCCTATAGCAACACATCTTACAATTGAATCACCAACACGAAGATGACTTCTTCTTTTAGGAGCCTTATCCACAACACTCCCCTGGTGAGCAATCTCAGATAAAACAATTACTTTTGGAATTGCAATTTTTTTCTCAAGCTCCTCCCTGTGCAGAGAAGGGTTACCAATCTCACAAGCAGCTATGTTTGCAGTCTTTGTATCTGCTTCTAGCTCAGAAAGAACACTATAGGGGTTATGCAGTGTCAAACCAAAAACTACATGTTTATGCTCCACAGGCCTTACTCTTCCAGACTCAACAGTTGTCCACACTGCCTTTCTCCTGCGCAGTCTTTGAGGAAGAGGTGGATTTTTGCAGGGTAGCTCAACACAACAAACTGGCTTAGACAACCTCCTGACTTCAGACTGAAGAGCACAAACCAAGGAATTTAGTCAGGCAATGTCATCACGTAGACCAGAAACCGGCATACAAATGGGACAGCATCCCAGCTTCCACAAAGCACAACGAAAAACATATGCCAAACAAGTATTGCACTGAACTAAACCAAACATCTTTAAAGAGAGATTTACTTAAATTCAAACACAGACACTAATCAAATATAGTTGTCTGTCTCCAAACTCCTGCTGTTTTCAAACTATTGCTGTTCAAAACTATTGCACTTTTGTCCCACTGCACTTCTGTACTGCTGCAATTGGAAAGAGCAACTCTCAAGAGTAAACTCTACAAGAGTTACTTCCCTTCTTAAATACAACACTAATTAAGCCCCAATTTGGTCAACAGCCCACCTCTATTACATATGCTAATTGACAACACCCAGTATTCAACACCTCAACAGCACCTAGCAACAGACATATCCCAACCCCAATAGCCCAGCATGCAGGTGTCTGTAAAAACAAATGTGCCTGCATGAGGGGTAACCTAGGAGACCTGTAACAATAAAGGTTATGTTGTGTGCTGATGTCATTAAACTCTGCTGACAAGGCACAATAAATAAAGCTAATACAACAAAATAGCATAACGTTGCATTTGCATGCACATTGCAACCGCAGCACAGTAAATTGCACTAGATTTTAGCTAAGACTATTCAAATAACAATAAAAGAAACCAAAATAGTGCATGAAGACCAAAGGGTAAAACCACTTAGCCTATCACAAATATTGTTGGGTGAACGGCTCAAGCTGAGCAAAAGTTCAGCCCGAACGTCGCTTGTTCGGCGAACATCCAAATTTGCGGGGCTCATGGCGGGATGTTCATCTGCTGAGCACTGTGCGCTTCACAATGTATTCTAGAGCCCTAATTGGATGAAGGTTTGCACCTGACCCGCTTTGCCAATTAGGGCACCGAGCACTAACTGGACAAAGCGATGATGACTTTAGCCAATCATGACTCAGTGATCATAGTCCCAACCCAAACTATAAAAGGTAACTTCCCATAGAATGCTTTTGCATTGTGTTGGAGTGGAGATAGATAGAGCAGGGCTCAGTTTTCTACTAGCCAGTTAGTGTGTTCACTTATTGTGACTCTGAGTGTAGAGTGTTAGTGTAGTGTTAGCATAGTGTGTCAGTATAGTGTGTCAGTATAGTATAGTGTCAGTGTAGTGCAGTGGTTACCACAGCATTACATAACATTTGACTCTGAGTGTAGCGTGTTAGTGTAGTGTTAGTGTAGTGTGTGAGTATAGTATAGTGTCAATGTAGTGTGTTAGTGTAGTGCAGTGTTTAATACAGCATTACATAACAATTGACTCTGAGTGTAGAGTGTTAGTATAGTGTGTCAGTATAGTGTAGTGTGTGAGTATAGTGTGTCAGTATAGTATAGTGAGTGTAGTGTGTTAGTGTAGTGCAGTGTTTAACACAGCATTGCATTTTTTTTTTTTTTGGTTGCTGTGTTTTTTTTTGTCTTTATTTTTTTGTCCTCTGACTGCCCCCTTTTTTTAAAATTGTCAGCCACAGTTTTTCTGACTGTGATGCTGGTGTTCCCCCTTTTTTATTTTTTTTAATAGATTTTACATTTCTGGCAGAGTAAGCCCTCAATTTAACGTGCATCAAACACCACTTTTATTCATAAAGTGCATCCAATCACACATTTCCTAGGTTCTATTAAATTTGGGTAATAAGTCCCCCCCATCATGTCTGGGAGGCCAACAAGGAGAGGCAGACGTTCCCATGCCACTATGAGGGGGCCAGCAGCATCTGTGTCCACAGGCAAAGGTGGGTGTGGTCCGTTCTCAGGCAGGACACATTTGTCTCTGTTTAGTGATATTGCCCATGCTATCCAGCCACAGCATGCAGAGGAGATGGTGGACTGACTTACTAAACCATCCTCATCCTCCTCATCCTTTATGACCCAAGCTGACACTAGTGCACAGTCCACCGCAGTTGCCAAAGTGGCTTTTCTGCCTCCTTGTCCACAGCTACTCCTGCCATAAGCCCAGCATCATGCATGGAGGAGACAGCTGAATTATTTGAACACAGTGTCAGTCCCTTGCTTCTTGAAGTTGCACAGACATTACTTGATTCCGATGTTGGTTATGAGGTAGAGGAAGGGAGTAACATGAGCCTACACAGAGGGGAGAACACTGATAAACAACACATTGGCAGTCACGTTCCCCCAGCCACAGTGTATTGCCAGGTTGGCTCCAGTGATGGGGAGGATGGAGGGGATTATGTTGATGAGGTCACTGATGCAACTTGGGAGTCAGATAGAGCAGAGGAGAAAAGTGAGGGGGAGAAACAACCCAAATGAGGCAGGATGTCCTCCAGAGGCAGCCATCATGGAGAAGTAGAGAGCAGCCACCCTATTCCATCAGATTGTGGATGCAGGTCAGCTGTGTGGGCCTTTTTAGCACATGTGCAGCCGATTGCACTGTTGCAATTTGCAATCTCTGCCACAAGCAGATCAAGCTTGGCAAAAGCACCAGCCATTTGGGTACCACATGCTTGACAACAGATTTAACTTCTCACCACTCAGCCCATTAGCAAGAGCACCTGAAAGCCACACACAAGGGACACAATTCTTCTCCTCATCACTCCTCACTTTTCATGTCCACCCCTGCCATGTCTTATGACCTCTCAGCAGCCTCCACTGACAGGGATGATGGTGTAGCAAAGGGTGTCACAGGTCCTTGAAACACATCTGCCAGCAGCACACCACCAGCTGTAGAGAATAGAAGGCACATTTCTCTGCCCCAGCTGCTGCAGTGAACAAAATACACTCCCTGCCAGTCACATACCCAGCGTCTAAATTCCAGCTTGTCCAAATTTCTGGTTTTACATCTCCTGCCTTTCCATCTGGTGGATTCCGCCCCCTTCCCTGAATTTTCAGAATGTGCTGTACCACAATGGCAGGTTCCCAGTCGTTATTTCTTTGCATGTAAAGCCATTCCAGCTCTGTACCATCACGGGGAAGGCAACGTTTTGGCATCGCTGTGCAAGGCAGTCAGCAGCAAGGCCCACCTTACTGTTGACACATGGTCCAGCAAGCATGGTCAGGGATGATATAATTTGTTCATAGCACACTGGGTAACTGCTTGCAACTAGGAAGGATGCGGGACAGTGCTGGAGCTTGTTTTGCTACCACGTCTCCATACAGCTGGTGGTAATGATGTGGGATCTGTCAGCTCCACCCCCTTCTCCTCCCCCATGCCCTCCTCTGATGGATTGTCCTATGAACCACCAGTACCCCCTAAGTATTCAAGGGGCTATTCAACGAGTCAGGCTAAAAGATGCCATGCAGTGCTTCAGCTGGTCTGTTTAGGGGACAGGAGACACACTGGAGCAGAGTTTCTTTCAGCTCTGCAGGGGCAGGCCCAGAGGTGGTTCATGCCACAGAAGCCTGAGCCAGGAATGGTGGTATACTGGCACTAACCTTCTGTCCACCCTTCGACAGGGAAAGCTGACACATGACAACAACTGAAAGACAGTGCTCAATGGATCAATCAAAGTCACTTGTGATGTTCATATAAAATCCATGTTTATTATAATAAAACCACTAGTAGACCTTGATAGAAGGTTAAAAATTGATAAACATGATGAAATAAAACAAAATTAGTAAGGAAGAAGACCTGGCATTATGCAAACAGTACAGAGAAAATAGAAAAGAAAAAGTGGTATGCGCTGCTATGATGTATGTTGCCTGGTTGCTGCTTCCACTGAATGTATGTCACACAAGCAAATGAATAGATAATTATAATGGTGTGGATGCGCTACCAGTTAATAAATACATCAATAAACAGATAAATATATAAATAGTAAATAAGCAAACGTGACTAATAATATAATAAAAGTTGCACAAGATGTGAATATCGGGAAATTAATCCTTAATTGTAAAAGGTGGGAAAATGATGTGGAATGGACGCCCTAAAGGTGCTGACAAAAACTGCTGAGTGCTCCAGGTGTATTGTGCAAGGTAAACAAATATTTCATGCAAATGATTGAAGTCCAAAAAAAGTCTCTATAATTGTCAAAAAAGGTGCTGAGTGCTGCCAATATATACGTGCATAATTAAACAAATGCTTCATGCAATAAAATAAAAAAAAAAAAAAGGGGGATCCTTGTATATTCAATGCAAATAATGGTTTGATCACTGATGATCTTCCTTCAGTGTAAACTTCTGTGATCCTTCTTATCAAATGTGCAAATACCAAGCTAGCAAAGTGCAAGGTGCTCCCTCCACCAGGTGAAATGGACCCTCACCTTAATTGGCGACCCCCACTCGGGTCAAATCAGGCTTATAGTATAACTCTTTCTCTGGTTGGAACAAGGCCACTTTAAATAAACCAAGGAGTGCTAACTGCACTTAATAAATGAAATCAAAGTGCTAATCGCACAAAGTATAAAACCATAAATGCTAATCGCATCAATTTCAAGATGTCAAAATGTGCTAATCGCACAGATGCTAAGATAGCGATGCTGATCGCATCAGAGAGATAAATAACCTGGTGCTAACCGCACAGGGTTTAAGAACAAGTTCCTTCCAATATAGAAACACTTAGTGCAGGAAAAAGTTCAACATAAACTCTCTTGGTGCGGGAAACTTCACTGGTATAAATAATTAAAAATTCAACCGTGGCTCCCAGGTAAGCATTAAAAATAAAGAAAGTTTCATAGTGCAATATGTACAGCAACTTATGAATAAACCATGCCGCCCCTTTGGAAAACTACTCACATTTTATTAAAATTTCAACAGCATAAAAACAGGTAAAGGATGATCTCACATAAGTTACAGGATACCACCGCCAGGCTCTGCCTCTACATGTTACGCCACCTGCCGTCGTGGCTTTGTCTGGAGTCAACACTCCACTCGTCTTGACTCCAAACAGGGGTTAACATCATACCAAGGCTCAGGGGGTGTCCAGAGTAAGGCTGCCCATGGTGGATGGAGGGAGGCTGGATGGGAGCTGTCTCCCGCGATCACCTTATTCCTTCCATCAGTGGCTACAGTTCAACCGGTCACTACCAGCAGGATTTTTCCACCCCATCCAGCTTCCTTCCATCCACCACGGGCAGCCTTACTTAGGACATCCCCTGAGCCTTGGTATGATGTTAACCCCTTTTTTCCATCAGCTGGTTTGATGCCGATGTGGAATGGTCTGTACTGTTTGCATAGTTCCAGATCTTCTCCCTTACTAATTTTGTTTTAATTCATCATGTTTATCATTTTTTAACCTTCTATCAAGGTCTACTAGTGGTTTTATTACAATAAACATAGATTTTATATGAACATCAGAAGCGACTTTGATTGATACATTAAGCACTGCCTTTCAGTTGTTGTTGTTTGCTTATACCCATTGTTCCAGTGGTTGACAGCAGGTCTGGGTTCAATTAACTTGCCCATTGGGCTTACGTTTTTTCATACACGCAACAATTTCTTGGCTCAATTGTTAGTAGCGCTTAAGGCTATTGTTGTTTTAATGCTGACACAATTTGGTGATGCAGCATTTCTTAAACAGGTACCCAGCATTACAAGACCTTCTAAAGCAGGCCAGAAGAGTCTGTAGCCACTTCAGGCAGTCATACACAGCCAGTGTTTGGTTGGCAGAAATTCAGTGGGAATTCCACCTGCCCGTAAGCCGTCTGATTTGTGAAAGGCCCACCAGGTGGAACTCAACTTTGGCAGTGCTGTAACGGCTGCACATGCAGCAGAAGTCTGTCAACAAGTATCTGTGTGAGTACGGCACAAGGACACGCTTAGGGCAGCTCAGCTTTTTTCCCCCATGCCAATGGCTGCTGACAAAGGATACATACACTGTACTGTCACCATTTGAGGAGGTAACAAGGATGATGAGCTGTGACAATGCATGCACCAGTGGCACAATCCCTGTTGTGTTCCTGCTGGAGCATACTCTGCATGGCATTATGGACAGGGCACTCGAGGCAGAGAAGTGGGAGGAAGAGGAGGACTTCCTTTCCTCTCAAGGCCCTATTTATGCAGACACCATTTTTGAGATGCCACAGAACTGTCAGGAACCATGAATCAGACAGAAGTGCAGTAAAATCACACTATTTAATAAAAATGGTAAAATAGAACAAACAGAGCAGTGAAGTGAAGGCACCACCAACACCCAAAGACCAATGTTTCCACAAATGTGTGACAGTGGCATCAAATTTCAATTTTTTACAGCAAGGCCAATTCTTGCTTTCATCAAGAGTACCTCTATAGGGTTATGGTGTGAAGGAACCACCAACACCCAAAGTCCAACTTGGGTGCACCTGTTACTTCTATCCAAAGTCTGTGAAAGATACGCCAAGATTGTTAATCTTGGCCTAAGTGTACTATAATTTAGTGTCTTCACTAGAGTTGAGTGAACCTCTGGAAGTTCGGGTTCTGCTGGTTCGGCCGAACTTCGGGACAAAGTCCGGGTTCGGGTCCGGACAGAACCCGAACGTTCGCACGGACCCCGAACCCCATTGAAATCAATGGGGACCTGAACTTTTAGGCACAAAAATGGCTGTAACAATGTCCTGGCAAGTGCTAGAGGGCTGCAAAAGGAAGTAAAATGGGGGTAAGAGTAGGGCAAGTGCCCTACAAAAAATGGGGATAGGGAAAATAAATTAAAATCAAATAAAAAAATGGGAAGGGGGTGGATGTGGAGTAGGAGCCTAGAGGTTGACTAGGCCGTGACCATGGCAGTGTAGGTGGAAGTGGCGGTGGTCGAGGAGGAGAAGGAGGTAGCCCTCATCTTCCTCGTCCTCCTCGTCCTCCAGAACTGTGCCCTGGCTTGAATATTTTTGACCTGGCCTATGCTGGTGCAGGAACCCACCCTCCGAGCCACCTGCGAATGACTGGCCTGATAACCGTGGAAATTACCCCTCTTCCCCCTCCTCCTCCTCATCCTCCTGTGCCACATCCTCTTCCATCATGGCCCGAAGTGTTTTTTCAAGGAGACATAGAAGTGGTATAGTAACGCTGAGAACAGCGTCATCGGCACTGGCTATGTTGGTGGAGTACTCAAAACACCCGCAATATGCTACACAGGTCTCGCATGGAGCCCCACTCGTTGGTGGTGAAGTGTTGCTGTTCCGCAGAGCGACTGAGCCGTGCGTGCTGCAGCTGAAACTCCACTATTGCCTGCTGCTGCTCGCACAGTCTCTCCAGCATGTGCAAGGTGGAGTTCCACCTTGTGGGCACGTCGCATATGAGGCGGTGAGCGGGAAGGCCGAAGTTCCGCTGCAGCGCAGACAGGCGAGCAGCAGCAGGGTGAGAACGCCGAAAGTGTGCACAGACGGCCCGCACTTTATGCAGCAGCTCTGACATATCCGGGTAGTTTTTTAGAAAATTCTGTACCACCAAATTTAGCACACGCGCCAGGCAAGGGATGTGCCTCAAACCGGCTCGGCCCAGAGCCGCTACGAGATTTCGGCCATTGTCGCACACCACCAGGCCGGGCTTGAGGCTCAGTGGCAACAACCACTCATTGGTCTGTTGTT
>BLSH010374790.1:1128224-1144714 GCA_018402905.1 Glandirana rugosa
TGACCCGTGAATTTGGGGGAATTGTTGGTCTGGTTAAAAGTCGAAAGTCACGAGAGTGTGAAACTTACTGTTAATGAGTCAGTACGTTGTGACGTGGGTATACTTTAAACGCAGGAAAAAAAGTGTGTTTATCTCGAAAGAAAACCACCATAAATTAGTAGAGACCCAAAAAATAAAAAACGCGATATTAATTTTTTTCTGGCTTTTAAAACATTTTTTTACTTAAAAAGAAGCAAAGACAATATTTTAAAACGTTTAATCATTAAAAAGAAGTATTTAAAACCGGTTTTAAATATGACGATAGATAGAAACCATTTTTTTTTTTTAATCACAGTAAATCAAGTGTGATCAATTTTCAGTGATTGGCACCATAGCTTGCAGACTCTATAACTTTCACAAAGACCAAATAATATACACTAATTTTTTTTTTTTACCAAAGATAGATAGCAGTATAAATTTTGGCCAAAATTTATGAAGAAAAATTACTAATTTGCAAAATTTTATAACAGAAACGAAGAAAAATTCATTTTTTTACAAAATTTTCGGTCTTTTTTTAATTATAGCGCAAAAAATAAAAAACCCAGAGATGATTAAATACCACCAAAAGAAAGCTCTATTTGTGTGAAAAAAAGGACGCAAATTTCATATGGGTGCAGTGTTGCATGACTGAGTAATTGTCATTCAAAGTGTGAGAGCACTGAAAGCTGAAAATTGGTCTGGTTGTTAAGGGGGTTTAAGTGCCCAGTTGTCAAGTGGTTAAAAGGGTATTTGATGTTCCCCCACGCTCCACTTCTGCTACCAAGAGCCTCATGTCCATCAAACAGAGTACAAAAACTGTTGCTGATTACGCCATTGAATTCCAGACTCTGTCAGCAGATTTACTTGGAACAATGAGGGCCCCTGTGACTGCTTTTTCTCATGGTCTCTCGGATAACATCAAAGATGAGATAGCAGTCCAAGACTTACCCACTGAGCTGGAGAAGTTGATCACGTTTGCCATTCTCATTGTCTCCAGACTCCGAGAGAGACCTTCCTTTAACCACTTCAGCCCCGGAAGGATTTGCCCCTTTCCTGACCTGAGCGCTTTTTGCGATACGGCACTTTAACTAACAATTGAGCGGTCGTGCAACGCTGTACCCAACAAAATTGGCGTACTTTATTTCCCACAAATAGAGCTTTCTTTTGGTGATATTTGATCACCTCTGCGGTTTTTATTTTTTGTGCTATAAATAAACAAAGGGACAATTTTGAAAAACAAAACTTTTTTTTACTTTTTGCTATAATAAATATCCAAAAAAATATATAAAAAAACGGATTTATTCATCAGTTTACGCCAATATATATTCTTCTACATATTTTTGGTAAATAAAATCGCAATGAGCATATATTGATTGGTTTGCATTAAAAGTTATTGCGTCTACAAACTGTGGGAATAGATTTATGCCATTTCTATTTATTTATTTTTTACTGGTAATGGCGGCGATCTGCGATTTTTATCGGGACTGCGATATTGCGGCGGACAGATCCAACACTTTTGACAGTTTTTTGGGACCAATGACATTTATACAGAGATCAGAGCTAAAAATAGCCACTGAATACTGTATAAATGTCATTGGCAGGGAAGGAGTTAACACTAGGGGGGCAATCAAGGGGTTAAGTGTGTTCCCTCACTGTGTTCTAACTGTATGGGGGCTGGGCTGGCAGGGGCATGACAGATCTCACTGTTCCCAAATACAGGGAACAGTAGATCTCTGTCATGTCCCCTGACAGAATGGGGAACCGCCATGTTTACATTGACGGTTCCCAGTTCTGACTCTGCATTAGGCAATCACGGACACACTCACTTAGCGTGAGTGGCAGGCATGAGAGCGTGCTACCGGCGGTGCGCCCGCTTGCAACCGCGGCTGTGCAAGCCACCGTATATATATGCGGCGATTCGCGCAGGGCTGCCAACCTACTGCAGTAAAAGTACATTAGCCGGAAGTGATTAAGGAGTGCTTGCGGAAGCCTCCTGTATGTTTTGCTCAGAGCTTTGTAGTGCCACCCTTGCCTCCCTCACCTCCCATGCCTCTTGGTACCGAGTCTGCCAGCTAAGTAGAACCCATGTAGTTGGGCTACACACGTCTCTCTGCATAAGAAAGGGCCTTTAGGAGGAGGGAGAGATTGGGCCTTTATTGTGGCCAGGCAGGTCTGAAGTTTTGACCGCCTGGAAAACGCTTGTACCTGAGGTCCTGCAGGGGACAGACCTTAGGTGACATTGTTACATCCCCAGTTATCCTGAAGGATAAGCCCATGTTTCCGGTTACCCTTTCTTGATCTGAGTCCTCCATCGGGATACAGGCTCCAATCAACTTTGGGGCTGCAGGCCTGTTCATAGATGGTGCCTTTGTGTGTAAGCACTCGTGCAGATTCGTGTCACTCCACTTGCCAATGATGCTATTGATGGGAGACCTCTACAGCCTACCCATGTGACTCATGAGACTGCTCCATTGACCATGGCCGTAGGGGCTCTTCACCATGAGATAATCCAATTCCAAGTCATTTCCTCACCTCATTTTCAGGTGGTTATTGGTTGTCCTTGGTTACAGAGGCACAACCCCTCTTTTGATTGTCTTCGTACTGAGGTTCTTTCCTGGTCGCCACAATGCAGTAAGACATGTTTTCAGAAAGTGGCTAAGGTCTTGCGCACCTCTTCACTCTCCTCCCTGCCGGAGGAGTACCGCAAATTTAATTTAAGTACAAAGCCATGGAGATGTATGGTGCTGACGCACTTTCTCGAGGATTCATTCACAAATCCTTGTCTTGTGCAGATGCTGGTTTCTTCTTTGTGAAAAAGAAAAAGAAGAGTGGTGAACTGAAACCTTGTATTGATTTTAGAGGTCTCAATCACTTCACGATTAAGAATGCTTATCCGATTCCATTGATTACAGAGTTATTTGACCGCCTCAAGGGAGCAACGGTTTTCACAAAGCTTGATCTGAGAGGGGCATACAATCTCATGAGGATCAAGGAGGGCGATCAATGTAACACTGCGTTTAATACCAGAACAGGCCATTACGAATACCTTGAAATGCAGTTTGGTCTTTGCAACACTCTGAAAGTTTTCAGGAGCTCATCAACAATGTCCTTTGAGATTTGTTGCCGCTATGTGTGGTGGTTTATCTCAATGATATCCTCATATTTCCCAATTCCCTAGAGAGCCATCACACAGACGTCTGCCGTGTGCTTCAGAGGTTGAGAGATAATAACCTGTATTGTAGATTGGAGAAGTGCGAGTTCCATCGTGAACAGGTTAAATTCCTGATAATAAGCAAATAAATAAAACAAATCACAGCGCTAAACAAAAGTCCTTCCAAGAATTATGTATCAGAGTGCTGCTGCTTAAATTTAACCACTTGCTGACAAGGTGGCTCGATATCGCAAACCGGCTGCGATATGCACTGTGAGCGCGCGCGCATGCTCACTGTGTTAGGGGGGCCAGGGAGCGGGTGCGGCGGACTTGATCTCCGCTGGCTACCCGCGATGCCCCCCCTCAGTGAAAGAACGGAGGTCCGTGTAAGTAAACACGGATCTCCGTTCTGTGAGAGGGGGAAGGGCTGTGATCACAGCCTTCCTCTATATGGAAGCTGTGATCACTCCCCTTCCCCAGCCAGGGCAGCCCACACACAGTTAGAACATGCCCAGGGAACACAGTTAACCCTTAGAGCGCCCCCTCCAGGTTAACCCCTTCACTGCCAGTGGCATTTACACAGTAATCAATGCATTTTTATAGCACTGATCGCTGTATAAATGCCAATGGTCCCAAAAAAGTGTCAAAATGGTCCGACATGTCCGCCGCAATATCGGAGTACCACTAAAAATCGCAGATCGCCACCATTACTAGTAAAAAAATAAAAATAAATAAAAACCCCAGAAATTAATTCTCATCATCCGTAAACACGGTCACTTTTGCGCAAACCAATCAATAAACGCCGATTGCGATTTTTTTTTATCACAAATAGGAGGAAGAATATAAATCAGCCAAAACCGATGAAAAAAATGTTTTTTTATATATTTTTTTGGATTTGTATTTTAGCAAAAAGTAAGAAATTTGGGTTTTTTTGCAAAATTATCGCTCTTCTTTTGTTTATAGCGGCGATCAGAAATGACGCAGCGGTGATCAAATACCACCAAAAGAAAGCTCTATTTGTGGGAAAAAAAGGACGCAAATTTTGTTTGGGTACAACGTCGCACGCCCACGCAATTGTCAGTTAAAGCGACGCAGCGCCGAATCGCAAAAAGTGCTCTGGTCCTAAAGTGTGAAATCCTTTCGGGGCTGAAGTGGTTAAACAAATGCATAACATGAAAACCTGTGAAAAATGAATCGTTTTCAGCAGCGCAATTCAAAGTCAACATATATAGTGCATATATGTAAAAAAGGTACAACATGGTTAAATTCCTGGGTTATGTCATTTCTACTGCTGGTTTTTTGATGGACCCAGAGAAACTTTCGGCATTTCTACAGTGGCCCTGACCCATGGGTTTACGTCCACTGCAACGTTTTCATGGCTTTGCCAATTATTATCGGAAGTTTATTCATAACTTCTCATCTCTGGTTCAAACCCCTGACTGATATGACCAGGAAGGATGGTAACCCACAGAATTGGTCTCCGGAATCCATTAGTGCCTTTAAGAGTCTCAAGGCTGCCTTTGTTTCTGCTCCTGTGTAGGTACATCCTGATCCTACATTACCTTTCATCCTTGAGGATAATGTATCTGAGACTGGAGTTAGTGCCGTTCTGTCTCAACATCTTACCTCTGAGAGCGCTATGCATCCTTGTGCCTGCTTTTCCAAGAAATTGTCTCCTGTGGAATGCAGTTACGAGATTGGGGACAGAGAGTTGTTAGCGATCAGTTTAGCCCTTAAAGAATGGAGGCATCTCCTCAAAGGTACCACTGTGCAGGTTCCATTCTGACTGACCATAATAATATCTCATTCTTGTGGGAAGCTAAACGCCTCTCTCTCCCAAAAGGGCACGATGGGCTCTTTTCTTGTCAAGCTTCAATTACATAGTCTCATTCTTATCCGGTACTAAGAATGTAAGGGCTGATGTATTGTCGTGACAGTTCTCCTCCGCTTCCTAGATGAAGTCGGTTTCTGTTTCGGTGATACCTCCAGATCGTATCCTAGCTATGGTTCATACCAGTCTCACTTCACCTTGGGTGACAGAATTCTTGCTGCTCAGATCCATTCTCCTCCTGAGAAACCTTGTGACTGCTGTTTTGTCCCTGAAAGTCTTTGCACTGCTGTGCTCCAGACTTACCATTCTCCCAAGGCTGCTGGCCACCCAGGGAAGAATCAACTTATTTGGGCTATTTCCAACAATTCTGGTGGCCTAGTCTCCATGCTGATGTAGCTGCCTTTGTAGCTGCTTGTTCTGTGTGCGCTCAGAGTAAAAAATGGGTAAAAAAGTCATGAGAGTCTAAAAACAATGAATAGGCAATGACAGTAGCAAGAAACTCCAACGATCATATCCAGTGGCAATGGTGGACGATCAATAGCTCTGCATGTATAATAATCCAATGAGTCAGGGGGCCCTGGAAGGAATCTGAAAGGCACCGCACCTGGATAACCAAACCCTGGTGAGAAGACATCTAGTCAGCACTGGGCCGATCGTCCCAGCACTTGCCCCTGGGATCAGTTCAGCCGCAGGCTGGAAGTGATGTCATAACGGCACGGAAATGATAGATGGAGCCACATCCAGCCTGGCTGACATCATTTCCGGCCCATGGCTAAACTGATCCTGGTGTTCTGTCAAAAGAGCCAACTCATCAAAATCTCAAATTACGGCAATTCCGGTGACTTTCCAGCAGCAGTAATTGCAGATGTTGACGACTTGACTGTTTTGACAGAACACCAGCAGCGTATACACTGTGGTACATGACGAGTTGGCTATTTTGACAGAACACCGGCTAAGGAGTAAAAAAGTTGTCGCCGCCTTGGATGTGGCCATGTTGTTGGTTACTAGCAGGCGAACTAACAATGTCCACTCATTATATCATGTATCGTATTGTATATGCTGCTGTTGTTCTGTGAAAAGTCATCAAAATCTGCAATTACTGCTGCTGGAGAGTCATCAAAAGCGATGTAATTGGAGATATTGATGAGTTGGCTCTTTTGACAGAACACCAGCAGCGAGTGCTCGGATGGTCAGCTCCATGTTGACAAGTTGTCTTCTCAACAGCATTTTGTCATCCAGGCGTGGTGCCTTTGCCTTCCAGGGCCCCCAGACTCGTTGGATAATCATACATACGGAGCTGTTGATCGTCCACCATTGCCATTGGATATGATCATTGGAGCTTCTTGCTACTGTAATTATCAGCACTTAGCAGCATTTGGATGTAAAAATCCTTTTCTCCCCACACCTCCTAATTCCCCAAGATACAGAGCATTTTGCATCCCAAAGGGCATTCAGTAAAATGTTTACTCCTATTTAACTTCACTAAGAGTATTGTATAATGAAATGTGCACATTTAACATACCTCCGAAGTTAAGAGGTATTTTCTCCCGTAAAGGAGAAAGTGTGCTATGCACAGAGTGTGCTGCACGAAAAGTTATAAAAATCACGATGGACATGGGCCTAAAGAAACACGGTTAAATAAAATCTATGCCTATTTGCTGTACACACTGCACACATATGCTACAGTCCTTGTGTCCACAAAATACTCTTCAATTACTATACTACAAGTGAGACTTTCACAGACACAGATAAACCTAAACGATCACCTTATATAAAACAGATTATGGGCAAAAATATTACACTTTTTCCAAGCCTACCTTAAAGAGGTATTGAACCCTAAACCAAAAATGTATTATATTGTAGCTTACCAATCATTAGATGAGGTGGCTGCGTTAGTTTTGTTTTTGAGCCTAGGTTCACACTAATGACTTGTAGGAAACCCTGCGACCCGTACGTGTTTCCCGTACGCATTCAAATAGCATTGCCCTTGCAATCTGCAGCAGGTGTCAGTGTAATCTTAATGACACCCCAAATGCAGTTCGCAAACCCAGTGTGTTTGCCCCAATTGGATCACATGGTACAAAAGTACTATGCGATCCGGTTGCAGTGTGGTTCCAAAATTGGTGCATGCACTACTTTGGTGCTATGCGGTGTGAAATTCACCACACTGAATTGCATGTGAATTTAACTGGAATGCGTTGCTGTTCCTGTGCAATTCATATGCGGTTCATAATATGAACCGAGAATTAAGCTTTTTTGCCTATGTTTTCCCCTGGTGATCTGGCCAGTAACATACCTCTTGGATTTGAGTCCTTCCATTCTGCATGAAAGAGCACAGGGGGCACAGCAGACAGCACACTAACACTACACTAACAAATTGAAGCCACACTCCTACTCACACTGTATAATCAGTTACAGCAAACAGTTTGTCTTTCCTTTTGAATTAAAGGTTTGATAAATAAATAAAAGCTGATCACTTTAAGCACCCATGCCAGTGTTGACTGGTTAGCCACATTCCTGTAAACTGCTATATCTGGAAGAGGGCTTGTTCTTTTGAAAAACAACAGACTTACTGGGCAGATCACCAGATGAAAACAGAAGGAACGTTTAGGAAAGAAAATCAATTCAGCCATCACATCTAAGCATTGATTTCTGTAAATGACGAGGTGGGTACTATTACATTGTGGGCAGGGGAGGGGCACTAATGCTCTGCATGAGGGGCATCCATGCTTGGTGAGGTTGGGGGGACGGGGAAGGGCATTGGTGTCAGTGGATTACATACTAACACAAACTCTGTATCTCACATTACTGCCTCTCTCTGCCTGAACTTTAGTGCTCATGTTGGGCAAGAGGTCACTCCACTCACCAGAGCAGCAAAGGAGCCAAAGGAAACAGGAATGGACATTTTACCACCTAGTTGCCATTAGGGCACAGCTGGATTGGTGGGATTCTGGGATTTTGCTAAAAACCCGGGACAGTCCATAGGAATCTATAACTATTGGGAGGTTTGCATTCAATATAGGCCTGCACATACGAGTGAAATGTTGACATGAAAAAGTATTATAAGCACTAAAACAAATTTTTTCAACATAGAAAAGGGAGAGGATTAGGGAGAGGAGTACCCTTTTGAGTAGCAGAAATAGTGCCAGTTTGGCACTACCTACTTAGAGCACAATATGGAAAAAGAAATAGAGGATCAATAGAAGCAGGAAGATGAGCAGACAAGCATAATGCCCGTGAATGGGCACACTATTAGAGCTCACATTATGCTCAGCAATAAAGCTATAAACTGCCCTGTCAGACATTCTTACAGAGGCCCAACAGCAGCCCAGTTAATGATGACCACTCTCATTCCTCTCTACCATGCCTATGGCATTCGATAATGCCAACAATACATAATTTAGACTTCACAGTTCCAATTCAAATCACAGAGATACTTTCAATTTTGAACACCATGGCAGTCCTGGTTGACTTTATAGTAATAGATCCATCATAAATTCTGTCTGTCTAGGAGTTGCGTAATCGTTATTGTACAAAAGCTTTTCTAGGGACAAGTCAAAGAATACAAGACAAAATGAAATCTTCTTTGGAAAAGGAGGTAGATGTGAGTAATGTAAAAATAATCAAGTGCAGCACTAATATAACAAGTGGTAAAATTGTACATAAAAAAGTCCTCATTCAATCTGTATAAAGTGCTGGTGCAATGACATGATATCCTAGTGATAAAGTTCATAAGAATTTCTTCTGTGCAAAGAGATATGAAAAGAGTTCCATTTTCAGAGGATATCAGATAAAGAAGATGTTTTATAGGAAAACAGCCACCAAATGATAATCCTTCACCAGTGAAGATGGGAGCTTACTGGAAGACCAGTGACACTCCTTCTCAGGAGTGTCAGAAACCGCTTAGAGGGATCCCAGATCTGCCAGAGTGCGTCTCAGATGTCCACGGATGGCTCTGATGTTAGTAGCACCTTCCCTCTCTGTCCACGATCTCCGTGTCTCCTCCCCAGTGGGTGATAAGGTGGTATGAGATGTAGAAAAAACATAAGGAGACTCCACTAGTGTAATAAGTCTCAACTTGTGTTTATTAAAATAATAGGCAAGTATAGCGTGCAAACTCTAACCATACCATAAAATTGAATAAAAATGCGCATGCGCAGTAATGGTTTTGAGAGTAATGGTTTTCTTCATTTTGGTATGGCACTGAAATATTTGTGATATTTCATTGTGTGTACACTAAAAAATTTGATATGTTCCAGTGCTGGAACTGGGCTATGCTAAAGGAATAAAGGAATAGCAGGGCTTTATGGCACACAAGGCTTTTTTGATCCAAAAAGCGTGAGCCAAAAAATTTATACATGAACATGAAAAAAAGTATGATGTAATATTATATCAACAGACTTTAATTTTGTGGACCATATATATTATTTAAGGAAGAATAATTAGTTATGCTATCAAAGTTTGTTGAAGCTAAGTTTAAATGCTTAAAATATGTTTAATACAGTTCTCTGCATGTGATAAATCACAGGTTCTTCATTACATTGTGAGTGCCCACTTACATGGTACACTGCAACTGTTTGCTTGGCAAATATTAATTTCCTTGCTTTTATTTTTAATATTAATACTTTGTATTTCATTGTTCCACAGTATTATATTCAAGTCATCATATTTCTGTAACATCAATGCTGTTTATAATAGAAAAAAACATTAAATATGGAATATTTTACTTTATGGTAACTGGAAATCTTATTTCTACATTTTAAAAATTCATTAAGGATCCATTCACACTTGTGTACTGTGGCGACACACAATGCACTGCAGTGCACTACATCTACTGTGCTTTGTGGTGTGCTGCAAAATTAAAAAAGGGTCATGTATGTTTTCTAATCTGTGGGGTACAAGGGCAGCCAATTCATAATAACTGGGCTGACTAAATACAGTGCATGTTAATGCATGCCATAACATGTGTTAACGCATGTGGACTATGCATGGAGTGCGTAAGTGTGAATGAGCTCTCAGAGAATTTAGTCTCTACACAACAAAGCTCCGCTGTCTGTTTTGCTGCTTTAAAAAATACACAAATTTAAATATATATTTTCTGGCATATGTTGGAAGTCATCACCACTTGGGATCTATTTATAAAAAAAATGCTTTGCCAATGTTTCAAGTATATGTTCCCCGTCACAAATAATCACTGTACTTTGCTTAATATGTTTATTTCCCATTATTGTCAGCTCCATCTAGTGGTCATAATGCAGCATTTTCCTTAAATACCTCAATCGGGAAAATACAGTATTATAAGCACTTGCTGAAGCTGAAAATTGTAGAAAAAAAACATACAGTACCATTACCTACAGCTGCTCAAACACTTTTACTGGTGGCGGAAGGGTGTCCTCCCCCTCCTGCCTTTACCATGCTCTCCTGTCCCACTGGGGAGCATGGTACAAAGCTACTGGTTGCATCAGGATCTGTACACAGAGTGAGATAAACGTCTGTTGTTTCTCCCCCTCTGTGACATTTGAAACTGGAAATGAAGAGGATTTTGTCGCTTCTGGTTTTGTATTGTTTGTTTACAAGCTGTTACTGGCTAGTAAATAATTTGATCAAACTGATCTTGGTTTGATCAGATGCTTTGGAAGCCAGAGGAGAGATATGGGGTCTAACTCTCCATAAAGACTTCTTGTCACAACCCATTCCATCATAAGTGGTGTTGTTCATCCCTTGTGATAGCAATAAAGTTGATAAAAATGTAATTGACAGTGTAAAAATGCATTTAAATAAAATAAATGATCTTTTTTTTTTAAAGTGCCCTTTTTCCCCGTGTTCACATGCAATGCAAATGTGAATTTTGGTCCTGCGTGCATATGTAAACGGTGTTCAAACCACACATGTGAGGTATCACTAGGAATGTCAGAATGAGAGCGGTAATTCTAGCACCAAACCTCCTGTGTAACTCTAAACTGGTAAACCTGTAAAGGCTTTTAAAGCGTTAATAACCCCTAAACCAACAATGTAATATGATGTAGCTTACCAATCATTAGATGTGGTGGCTGCATCTTTTTTTTTCTTTTCTGTTTTCTCCTGGTGATCTGGTGAGTGTCCCCACTCTGGATGAAGGAACATGGGGCACCTTTTCACATTAGCATTGTCAGTAGATGGGGAGTGGAGTGTTGAATGTACTTGCAGATTTAAGCCTCGTACACACGGGACGACGATCGTGTTCAACACGTCGTGCTCACGACCGTTGTATGCAGAATCGATCGTCTGTGGCCGTGCTTTCAACAGTTGAACATACGACGGTCGTTTCCTGGGAGTTGTATGTGCAGACTAGAAAACTTGGTCGTGTCAACAAGCTCGCATACGACCATTGTATCGTGTGTAGAGCAGCTGTGTTCAACAAAGTTGTATTGTGCTAAACACGCATGCGCCAAGGCCACTTCAACTAACATGAAATTAGATGAAGGAGCCCAAAAGGTGACGCTACTTCCTCATTATACGCTCGTTCGCGTCATCACGTTCGGCCGGCCGCAAGTTGTATGTACGACCGTCGTGTGCATGTCAGTAGGCTACATACGACCGTCAATGTACGATTCAACACGGTCGTACGCACGATCGTCGTCCCGTGTGTACGAGCCTTTAGAGTTGCAGTAAACTTTTTTTTTCCTTTTGGGATAAAGATTTTACATAAATTAATAAAAGATGATCATTGTAAAGGCCCCCGCTAGTGTTAAATGGCTTAAATGGCTTGTCTCATGTCTGTAACTGATACATTCTGCTGGAGAGCTTGTTCTATTAAAAAATAGAAGAAAGAAAGCCTAAAAAAGAAAATGAATGCAGTCATCACATCTAAGAAATCGTAAGCTGCAATATATAAATGACTGTTTTTGGGTCTAATACCATTTTAATGAGTTGCCTATGGATAATTTAATGTTTGTCACCAATCCACCGGCGTGTGCAATTTTAAGGCTGAACATGTTGGGTATCTTTTTACTAGGAATAACATCATATTTTATATTTTACAAAAAAGTCGGATATTATATTGTGTAAGTGTTCATTAAAATTCATTGAGGTTTTGTTTGATAAAAAATTGCAACAGCAGCCATTTTATTCTTCAGGGTCTCTGCTTTAAAAAAAGATATAATTGTTGGGGGGTTCTATGTAATTTTCAAGCAAAAAATGCAGATTTTTACATTTATGTGAAAAATGTCAGAAGTGGCCTGGTTTTGAAATGGTTAACAGGAAATTAAATTGTCAGTGAATGAAGTAGAACTAGAAAAAAAAATAGTTTTTGTTTTAAAAAATGTAAAATGTTCTCATAAAGAAATGATTTTCTCCTCCAAGAAAAGATTTCAGTACATTGTCTTTAGACATACAAATATGTTTGTTTGTTAATTAAATTGCAAAAGCAGGAGCTACATTCATTTGTTTCCCTGCATGCTTTCTTTTGTGGAGTCCGATGTTGAGGAAACTTTGCTACCATGCTTACAAAGTCCCCAGTTTTCCAATGAAGGGTTACTTTCTTACCTAACCCACTAGAAGAGGGTAATGTGATAATTTTTGGGGATTCTATCCCTTTTGTAGAGTCCGATGATGAGGAAAGTTTGCCACCATGCTCACAAATTCCCCAGCTTTCCAATGAGGGGTTACTTTCTTACCTGACCCACTAGAGGAGGGCAATGTGATAATTTTTGGGGATCCTATCCCTTTTGTAGAGTCCATTAAAGTCATTTTACACAAGTAGTTCAGGTAAAGTGCTCACAGACTGCACACCACATCTTCCAGACTCTCTTTATGAATCCAAAAAAGTGTGCCCCCATTTGTCAGAAACAATGACAACAAGGTTGTTAGAAGACACTTTTATATATTACTGACTCTGCACTGACCCCATTTTGCAGAAGGCGGTTTGGTAGCAAGCAGGCACGTGTGCCCCCAGAGCAAGCTACTTGCTCTGTGGGCACTCAGCAAGGGGGAGGGGCTAGAAACCCTGGCAGGAGACCCAATAAGAGGAGGATTGGGGCTGGTCTGTGCAAAACCATTGCACCGAGTAGGTAAGTATGATGTGTTTTTATTATTTTAAAGAAAAAAACAAGGCTTTAGAACCGCTTTGGATTTTTTGTTTATCTAATTTCATTTCCACTGTACTGAAGCACTGTAGTCTGAAGCACTGTAGTTCCTTATATCGTTTTATGACAAGTAAAGCTAATGGTCCTGGAAAAAGGGAAGTGTTGTATCTAATTTTCTTTGGATAGATAATTGAAGGCCTCCAACACAAATCCAAAGCTTGTGTTGTTTCTAAGCTTATCTCCCCTGGGCGTGGCATGCACTGGCTTTTCTACAACTTTTTATTGCTCCATACTAAGTGGGAGTATAGTTTTGTTTGGCAGTAAGCCCCAGAAATTTGAAAAAGCACCCTATACACAACTTCCAGTGGATGGATGTCATAAAACTCCCTCCAAGAGTGAAGTCTTGTTTAATATATCCTATACTCAGCCTCAAATCTTTTGAGCTTTTTCTGAGCTATGTACCTCACACTGCTATGTCATCAAAGCGGTTTTAAATATATATTTATTTATTTCCTTAAAATAATAAACATGTTATTCTTACCTGCTCCGTGCAATGGTATTGCACAGAGTGGCCCCGAACCCTCTCTTCTAGGGTCCCCCATCAGTGCCCTCCACTCCTCCTCTTCTCTGAGTGCCCCTATAGCAAGCACTTGCATGTTGGCGCACTCTTGAGCCAGGCAGTGTGTATCTGTAAACACACACAGCCTGGCTCGGCCCCGACCCCTGCTCCCTCCTTACAGGATTTGATTGACGGATGTAGGAGCCAATGGATCCCACTGTTGTCTCTGTATCTGTCAAAGAGAGGGAGAGAAAACACTGGATTGAAAGAGGAGTCAAGTAATGGAGGAGGTCTTATTTACCTTCACTTTCCTTATCACTGATAAGGGGGGTTGTTTCTTTATGACCCTGTTGCAACGATAGCAATAACATTAAAAATGTTTCATTAAAAGACTACATAAATTTGTCCCACATCGGACAAAAATGACTACATACATTCTGTACATGTAGGGACTAAAATTGAAAATGTTGCACCACTCCAGATATGCGTTGCAAATGTCTTATTAAATTGCCTTCATTATGCTTTGATCCCTGTTTTTATTTTCCAAAATATGCAGCGGCTGAATCAATGTTCTGTTACACTCTTCGCTAGCCCCATTGCTCTTGGTTCAGTAAGGAGTGTTCAGAAAGTCTGTATGCCACCTGTACACAATTCAGTGAACATGGTTGAATAGCTGTCCAGTAACAGGCAAGGTGCCCCACAGCTGGGGTCCAGTAATAGGGTAAGTGCCCTGCTGTCAAAGTCCACAACTGGTTAGGTGACCCACTGCTGAGGTCCTGTAAGTGTTTTCACCTGCTTCACATACTTGTTTATAAATATGCTTGCAAGTTCATTCTGGATCTGCCATTTTAGTAGCAATGGAAAATTCTGACCTGTGAAGTATATCAAATCGGTTCATGGTATATTAGAATTTTAAATAGATTATGATACCTAATAAAAAATCCATTGCCATAAAAAGGGACCATTTCCACCCCCTTATTAATTTCAGTTCACTTTACTATATACTAAATGGTTATGTTTTTATGTTGCTTTTAAGGTTTTGCCATTCATTGGCAAAACGGGTATAAATTAATTTACTTCCGGTACTTAATCTTTATCTTTATAATTAATTGTTTTTCCTTTTCACCTATTCACTTTTAAACTTAGAAAGGTGAGAATGGTCATAAAACCATTGGACAGTGGTTTAGAAAACTTAGGTCCACATTTAGTCTATTATCCTTTGTGTCAAATAGTTAGTTCAAGTGTTTTGTTTTCCTGAGTATTTTTGAATTCCCCTTTAAGAACTAAAACATTCATGTGTTCCATACAGTAGTCTGATTGTGAAAAATGATGTCCCACATGTGTGCAGAAATCATCTTCTTAATGTTCTTTAATGGTGTATCTGTGTAAATGTATTATTTTTGTTACTTCTGTCCTGTTTCCCCAACGTAAAATCCTTGGTTGCACTATTTGCATTTGATGAGGGACACAAAAACACAACAACACAAGCTCCATTTAGTGTGTGTGTAATGGCAATGATTTGGCTTTATTTGCAACTTCATAATCGGGATAAAATTCCATGCTGATTAATTTAGGCCTGAGGTTGGGTTGCTGAATTATCCTCTTTTATGATGGGTTGAAAATCTTTTATTATCTTTCTTATCTCTTTTAGTGCTGGGTTATATGTGGTTACTAGAGGTACATGGTTATTTGTTTTTTCTGTTTGTATTGTAGAAGATTTTCTGTTTGGGTTTTCAAGGCAGTGTTTAAAAGCCATACAGACACTAAAAAAATCATAAAATATTTTACTCATACATCAATACGTTTCACCTTTCAATCAAACTAAAAACATGTTAACTACTTTGTCACCATAGTAGTTATCAGGGATGACAAACTGCACACCTCAATATACAGGAAACCCACTGATGATGTAACTATCTCCACATGGATGTGCTTGATGATGCCCCGGGGGATGGGCAAAACACGTTGATGCATTTCTGGTTTCTGAAACCAACTACGTCACTTCCAATCCCTGTGGAACGCACGTGGAGTGCGGTGGATGGGAAAGTTTCCTAGCATTTGTCTCATGCCCGTTTTTGTAAGTCTATTTGTATATGCACAATTAAATTCATTTTTATCAGTACTTCACTATGTATGCTCCTTTGTTTTATCGAGCATGGTGGATCTTTTAACCCTTTGGGAATTCAGATAAAGAGCTACAGAAACCCTTTTTTCCCTCACACCAGAAACAAGCGAGTTTGACTCCCAGACTGCAAAGCTGAGGATCTATTTTCTCTGGTGAGTGGGAGCGCAAGAGGGGAGTGTGGCACATTGCACGGCATGCCTATATGAAGCACCTCAGCACTTTATTTATATTTTGGAGCACGGAGCACTTTTTAAGAGACTGTTCTTATATTGTTTATCACATGAATTGTTCTATATTGCAAGCGCTGTAATACTTGTGTATTTGTTTTTTAACCACTTCCCGCCGGTAGGACGTCCATGGACGTCCTAGACTTTGAGTGGTAATATCTGAATGGTGCCAGCAGCTAGAGGCACCATTCAGATATCATTTTTTTCAGCAGGCGATTCTGCACACCCCAAGAATGATCATAGCGGCAGTTCAGCCGCTTGATCGTTCTTGTAGGCAGCGGGAGGGGACGTCCCCCCCCTCCCGCCGCCATTCGGTGCTTCTCCCGTGCCGCCCGTACAATCGGCGGCAGGGAGAAGAGATCCGTCGCCGCTGGAGTGTCGTCAGGGAGATGACTGGTGACCATCTGGTCACCAGTCATCTCTATGACCCTCGGAGGACCGGGCGCGATGTTATGACGTCACGCCCGGCCCGGCTTTTGTAAACAAAGCCGTGATCACGGCTGGAAAGGCTGGGAT
>BLSH010374790.1:1195267-1207106 GCA_018402905.1 Glandirana rugosa
GCGGGGGGGCTTTAGGTCTGGGAATAGACTCGTACGTCGGACCGTCCGGTCCTTTCCCCCACCCCTACTCGCTCGCGGGGGGGGGGGGAGCACCTGGTATGGTCCGGTGTACGAGAGTTGTACCCCTCATACCCACGAAACCCCGTCCCCCCGAGACGTGGGGGGTGGGGTTTGGTGGAACAGGGGTACAACTCCTGTTCCCGGAGAAGGGCTGTTGGGAACGTCCACCAATAGCCCCAAACGCCCACCCCTGAATAGCCTTAGACCTTCGGGGGAAATTGTTCCCCCGGGGGTCTACGGCCGGGGGGTGGGATACATTTCCTCATACCCCATGTAGCAGGGGGGGGGGGGCGCTCGCTCATCCCCACCCCCTTTCCTGGCCTGCCAGGCTGCATGCTCAGATAAGGGTCTGGATTTCGGGGGGGCGCCATGCCTTTTTTTTTTTTGGTGTGAGGGTTCCCCCTTACAATCAGTACCAGACCAAAGGGCCTGGTATGCTCTTGGAGAGGGACCCATGCCATTTTTTTTTTAAAAATGGGCGTGGAGTTCCCCTTCAATATCCCCAGAGCATAAGTCGCATGCCAAAGTCGGATCAGTGAAGACACTAATCCGACTTTGATCCGACTTCAATGCCTTTTAATGAGCTAAAGTAGGATCAAAGTCGGACAAAAGTAGTACAGGAACCTTTTTCAAAGTCGGTCCGACTTTGAAAAACACAAGTCAGACCAGTTAAGACGGCTCTCATAGGGAATCATTGTTTTTGTGAGGTAATGCAACTTGTGCTCCTAATGTCGGTCCTAGAATCGGACTAGTATGAACCCAGCCTAACCATTATTAAAACCACTGCTCCTGAAAAAAAAAAATTATAAACTTTTTTCTATTCAGACATTTCCCCTAGGGCTAAGGCTGTTAAAATTAGAGAGAGGGTGGTAATTTTTTTTTTTTTTTTATGGCAATGAACTTGCATACAAGCATTAAATGGAGGAATTCTGAAATCACAGGTTCGATTCCAGACAACATCAGAACATGTGATCTGAGAGGCATCTTCACAGGCAAATAGACGCCACATGTGAGTTAATTTACTCCCTTTTGTGAGAGCTGAAGTTGTAATTGCCTTTAATTGGGGGTTATTTTAAGGCACTGCTGGAGTAGATTTGGGAGGTATAGTAAATCAGGGCCATAGTGTAATTAAAGTGCATATAATCCCTAAAAATAAAATTACACATTTAGCAGCCTCTTCACTCTCTAACCATTAAATTCACCAGATTGTCCACATAATCCTGCTATGAAATACATACCTTGTCATGCACACTCTCAATGGGAAAATATAGGCTGTCCTGCTGATGCACTGCATGCCTGCTAGTATCCCTTTTGTAGGCAAAGTCTCAATGACATCTGTGGCTGTGGGTTCTTGCTATCCATCACTCTAACCATGCAGACATTAAAATGCACAGTGAGTCTTCAGTGATCGCTATATATATATATTTTTTAAAGGATGATCTCCAAGATTTATTTGCAACAAAACAGTTAAAATGTTATCCAGTAGTTGGCATGTGTGGTGAAGATAGACTTGAAACAGGTCTATCTGCTTAGTTATTGTATTGCACGCCACAAACACCAGCTTCATTATAATGCCAACTGAACTTTTTTTTTAAATGAGTGGATTGTGTCAGTGTATTATTGAGACTTGAGATGCAGCAGGGCTTTTTCTTAGTGCAGGTTTTTCTGAAAGTCAAAATTTACATAATGTTGGTTTCTGCCTTTAGGGACTGCTAGAGTGCAACATTTTAACAAATGGAAATATAAATTAACACATGTTGATGCTATTTTATGCAATTTGCTCAGTAACTGGAAAGGTCAGTGACAGTGTACTTTGAATAAAAAGAAAACAAGGATGCTGTGCAGACACAAAAATTGTTAGTGTCCACTTTAACATATGTAAACAATGAATATCTCTTGATTTGTCCCTATTGGTATGTTAATACTGAAACATTGAAAAACATTGTTATATTAAATGCATTTTTTATAATAACAAACACCTGCTCTGTGTAATGGTTTTACACAGATCAGACCTGATCCTCATCTTCTCGGGTCCCCCGCCAATGCTCCTGGCCCCTCCTTCCTGCCAAGTGCCCCCACAGAAAGCAGCTTGCTATGGGGGCACATGAACAGGCTGGCTCTTGAGCCGCTAGTCTGTGCGTCCATTTACACCCAAGGGCGTGGCTCGGCCCTGCCCCCTCTCTCTCCTCATTGGCTCACAGGTTGTGATGCACAGCAGAGGGAGCAAAAGGCTCCCACTGCTGTCTCAGCAAATGGGGAGGAAGAATCCCCAGAGAGCTCAGTCTAGCATGCACATCGCTGGATCATGATAGGGCTTGGGTAAGTATTGGGTTAACTTAATGTATTGAATGCATTAAGGTAAAACGCTCTGCCTTTAGAACCACTTTAAGCTCTCCAATATTACAGTGAAGCAGGGCCAATCCTGGGCAGGTGTGTGGAGTGCACCGCACCCAGGCGCCACAGAGGTGGGGACACCAAAGAGTCTTCCCCTTCCTCTCTCCTCTTCTCCTCTCCAGCAGCTATCTCCGTAAGTGTCACGGAGCTTTGCTGTGAATTGTTCAGTGGTGCTGTATTAAAATCCCACCTCTTAAAGTGGAGGCTCTTTTGAAAGATGTCACACTCCCAGCATTGAATCAGTGTGACATCTATCATAGGAGGTGGAACCGCCGAACAATTCACAGCAAAGCTCAGTGACACTTTTGGAGATAGCAACTGTCACTGTGTGATCCTTGTCTGTGTGCCCTGGCAGGCGGCATTGCTGGGCACTGGTAGGTGGCATTGCTGGGCACTGGTAAGCGGCATTGCTGAGCACTGGTAGGCAGCATTGATGGGCTTTGGCAGGCTGCATTGCTGGGCACTGGCAGGCAGCATTGATGGGCATTGGCAGGCTGCATTGCTGGGCACTGGTAGGTGGCATTGATGGGCACTGGCAGGCGGCATTGCTGGGCACTGGTAGGCGGCATTGCTGGGCACTGACAGGTGGCATTGATGGGCACTGGTAGGCTGCATTGTGGGGCACTGACAGCTGGCATTGATGGGCATTGGCAGGCTGCATTGCTGGGCACTGGTAGGTGGCATTGCTGGGCACTGGCAGGCAGCACTGATGGATGCTGGCAGGCAGCATTTCTTGGCACTGGTAGGCGGAATTGATGTGCACTGGTAGGTGGTATTTCTGGGCACTGGCAGGATGCATCTATGGGCACTGGCAGGCTGCATTGCTGGGCACTGGCAGGCAGCATTGATGGGCACTGACGGGTGGCACTGATGGGCACTGGTAGGTGGCATTGCCGGGCACTAGTAGGTGACATTTCTGGGCACTGGTAGGCTGCATTGATGGACACTGGTAGGCGACATTGATGGGCACTGGTAAGCTGCATTGCTGGGCACTGGCAGGCTGCATTGATGGGCACTGGTAGGCTGCATTGATGGGCACTGGTAGGCAGCATTGATGGGACTAGTAGACGGCATTGCTGGGCACAGGTAGGCAGCATTGCTGGGTACTGGTAGGTGGCTTTGATGAGCACTGGCAGGCTGCATTGCTGGGCACTAGTAGGCAGAATTGCTGGGCACTTGAAGGCTGCATTGCTGGGCACTGGTAGGCAGAATTGCTTGGCACTGGCAGGTTGCATTGCTGGGCACTGGCAGGCTGCATTGCTGGGCACTGGTAGGTGGCATTGATGGGCACTGGCCAGCTGCATTGCTGGGCACTGGCAGGTGGCATTGATGGGCACTGATAGGCCACATTGCTAGACCGCATTTAGAGGGCACTGGTAGGCTGCATTTGATGGGCACTGATGAGGCTGCATTTGATGGGTACTGATGAGGCTGCATTGATACATTGATCTTTTGTATCATGTCTGCAGTCTCTGACCATCTTTTGTATCATGTTTGCAGTCTCTGACCATCTCCTGTAGTATGTCTGCAGTCTCTGACAATTTCCTGCAGTATGTCTGCAGTGTCTGACCATTTCCTGTACTATGTCTGCACTCTCTGACCATCTCTTGTACCATGTCTGCAGTCTATGACCATCTCTTGTATCATGTCTGCAGCCTCTGACCATCTTCTGTAGTATGTCTGCAGTCTCTGACCATCTCCTGTAGTATGTCTGCAATTTCTGACAATTTCTTGTAGTATGTCTGCAGTCTCTGACCATTTCCTGTAGTATGTCTGCAATCTCAAACCATCTCCTGTACTATGTCTGCAGTCTCTGACCATCTCTTGTACCATGTCTGCAGTCTCTGACCGTCTCTTGTATCATGTCTGCAGTCCCTGACCATCTTTTGTATCATGTTTGCAGTCTCTGACCATCTCCTGCAGTATTTATGCAGTCTATCACAATTTCCTGTAGTACGTCTGCAGTGTCTGACCATCTCTTGTACCATGTCTGCAGTCTCTGACCGTCTCTTGTATCATGTCTGCAGCCTCTGACCATCTCCTGTAGTATGTCTGCAGTCTCTGACCATCTTTTGTATCATGTCTGCAGTCTCTAACCATCTCCTGTAGTATGTCTGCAGTCTCTGACAATTTCCTGTAGTATGTCTGCAGTCTCTGACCATTTCCTGTAGTATGTCTGCAGTCTCTGATCATCTCTTGTACCATGTCTGCTGTCTCTGACCATCTCCTGCAGTATTTATGCAGTCTATCACAATTTCCTGTAGTATGTCTGCAGTGTCTGACCATCTCTTGTACCATGTCTGCAGTCTCTGACCGTCTCTTGTATCATGTCTGCAGCCTCTGACCATTTCCTGTAGTATGTCTGCAGTCTCTGACCATCTTTTGTATCATGTCTGCAGTCTCTAACCATCTCCTGTAGTATGTCTGCAGTCTCTGACAATTTCCTGTAGTATGTCTGCAGTCTCTGACCATTTCCTGTAGTATGTCTGCAGTCTCTGATCATCTCTTGTACCATGTCTGCTGTCTCTGACCATCTCCTGCAGTATTTATGCAGTCTATCACAATTTCCTGTAGTATGTCTGCAGTGTCTGACCATCTCTTGTACCATGTCTGCAGTCTCTGACCGTCTCTTGTATCATGTCTGCAGCCTCTGACCATTTCCTGTAGTATGTCTGCAGTCTCTGACCATCTTTTGTATCATGTCTGCAGTCTCTAACCATCTCCTGTAGTATGTCTGCAGTCTCTGACAATTTCCTGTAGTATGTCTGCAGTCTCTGACCATTTCCTGTAGTATGTCTGCAGTCTCAGACCATCTCCTATAATATGTCTTCAGTCTCTGACTATCTCCTGTAGTGTGTCTGCAGTCTCTGACTATCTATTGTAGTATGTCTGCAGTCTCTGACCAATCTCCTGTAGTATGGCTGCAATCTCTGACCATCTCCTGTAGTACGTCTTCAGTATCTGACCATCTCCTGTAGTATATCTGCAGTCTCTGACCATCTCCTGTAGTATGTCTGCAGTCTCTGACCATCTCCTGTACTATGTCTGCAGTCTCTGGCCATCTCCTATAGTATGTCTGCAGTCTCTGACCATCTCCTGTAGTATGTCTGCAGTCTCTGACCATCTCCTGTAGTATGTCTGCAGTCTCTGACCATCTCCTGTAATATGTCTGCAGTCTCTGACAATCTCCTGTAGTAGGTCTGCAGTCTCTGGTCATCTCCTGTAGTAAGTCTGTAGTCTCTGACCATCTCCTGTAGTATGTCTGTAGTCTCTGACCATCTCCTGTACCATGTCTGCAGTCTTTGACCATCTCCTGTAGTATGTCTGCAGTCTCTGACTATCTCCTGTAGTATGTCTGCAGTCTCTGACCATCTCCTGTACTATGTCTGCAGTCTCTTACCATATCCTGTACTATATCTGCAGTCTCCGACCATCTCCTGTAGTATATCTGCAGTCTCTGACCATCTCCTGTAGTATGTCTGCAGTCTCTGGCCATATACTGTACTATGTCTGCAGTCTCTGACCATATCCTGTAGTATGTCTGCAGTCTCTGACCATCTCCTGTATTATGTCGTCAGTCTCTTTCCATAACCTGTACTATGTCTGCAGTCTTTGACCATCTCCTGTACCATGTCTGCCATCTCTAACCATCTCATGTAGTATGTCTGCAGTCTCTGACCATCTCCTGAACTATGTCTGCAGTATCTGACCCTCTCCTGTAGTATGTCTGCAGTCTCTGACCATCTCCTGTACTATGTCGTCAGTCTCTTTCCATAACCTGTACTATGTCTGCAGTCTCTGACCATCTCCTGTACTATGTTGTCAGTCTCTTTCCATAACCTGTACTATGTCTGCAGTCTTTGACCATCTCCTGTACCATGTCTGCCATCTCTAATCATCTCATATAGTATGTCTGCAGTCTCTGACCATCTCCTTGTAGTATGTCTGCAGTCTCTGACAATCTCCTGCACTATGCCTGCAGTATCTGTCCCTCTCCTGTAGTATGTCTGCAGTCTTTGACCATCTCCTGTACTATGTCTGCAGTTACTAACCATATCCTGTAGTATGTCTGCATTCTCTGACCATCTCCTGTAGTATGTCTGCATTCTCTGACCATCTCTTGTAGTATGTCTGCAGTCTCTGACCATCTCCTGTACTATGTCTGCAGTCTCTGACCATATCTTGAACTATATCAGCAATCTCTGACCATCTCCTGTAGTATGTCTGCAGTCTCTGACCATCTCCTGTACTATGTCTGCAGTATGTCTGGGGGCTCTTTTAACAGACTCTAACAGAAGCCCTCTCTCTGTCCATCAGAGAGACCACCTTCCAGGTCCCATTAGAGTATTCTGCTTCTCTTCCTGTAATTTGCTTATTATTAAGAGATGTAAAGGGGAAGAGTTAGTAAAATGACCATGCCCATGAGGGGGCGCCAGAAATATTTCTGCACCCAGGCATCTGTGACCCTAGGATTGGCCCTGCAGAGAAGAAGAGAGGATTGGAAATGTTCAGTAGTCCTGTCCTAGGAGGATGACTCTGGTCCTCCATAGCTATAGTACAGTGAGTAAGCACTCTCACTCTAGGGCAAGAAGAGTGTTATTGGCAGGATAACCAGGTGAACAGAAAGGAAAAAAGCCATTGCATCTAAGACTGTGAAGTTGCAATGTATAAATTGTCTGTTCTCTGCTCTTGGGTTTAGATATGTTTTAGGTCTTTATACTTGTGATTGGGATGGAAGGGGCAGTGAAAACATGTGACTGAGCGGCATTTTCAACCCCCCCCCCCCCTTCCCCAATCACAAGTATTAATGCCTAAATATATCTAAACTCAAGAACAGACAATTGATACATTGCAGCTTCCCAGTCGTAGGCCCCTCTCCCACTAATGCGGTTTAGCTGCACTGGAAAGCACATTTCCAGCACTATAATAGCGCAATAAAAATGATGTCCCATGAAAGCCTATCTACGCATTTACATCAGTGTGCTGTGTTGGCTGTGCGTTGTAAAAAGTCCTGCAAGCAGCATCTTTTGTGATTTTCAAGCGCACCTAAAACATAGCTACCATAGAAATGAATGGCAATGCAATAAACATGCTGTTAAAATGCATGAAAACCACAACGCATTGCGTTATAAAGCATCCAAAACTTTGCCCTGGAATCCCGATGTTGCAAAATAGGGTGCACCCAATATCTCCTGTTACTTCTCTTCTTGAGTGTACGTTTCCAAGCCATCATAACTAGAACAATCATCAAAATTGAGAACTCCATTTCAGCAGTAATGGCAGCACACCAGCTCACTTCTCTCTCCACTCAAAACCCACACAATGGAGACAGGAAATTATGTAATAAATATTCATGGAACATGAATCCTAAAAGCATTGAAAGCACATTAAAAATACTATATGTGCTGTGTTAAAATTTAGCGCAGCATGATGGAAATGCACTAATAGCACGCTAAAAATGTGCAATGCGTTTTTAAAAATGCATATAGCGTTAGGATGCACTGTAGTGTGAAACAACATGCACTGCAGTGTAAAAGGGCCCTTAAATGTGATGGCTGCATTTGTTTTCTTTTTTCCTTGACAGTGGTCAGTAGTCAGTGGTGTACATAAACAGTGTCAGTGATGCTACTGTTGTGCTTGGTGGGCGTTCCTGTCAAGTGAATTGCCCAGCGCTTCAACCATGTACAATGCACATGATGGTGGTGTGAGATTTTAGGGATTCAAACAGGCAGTGAGGAGGTGACATACTATCTCACTCCTTGTCAAGTGCCTTCTAAACAATAAATAACTGCAGATAGCTCTTCAGAGGCCAACCCAAGTATAGGGATGGGCCGAACACCCCCCGTTTCAGTTTGCACCAGAACACCGCGAACAGGCAAAAAATTTGTGCGAACATTCCAACCCTATTAAATTCTATGGGACGGGGGCGTGGAGGTATGACTCGACGCACTGGCCTTCACAAGTTTATAGAGGAGGTGGGCTGGATTGACCCCTGGAGAGGAAGACACCCCACTACCAGGCAATTTTCATGTTTTTCTAAGACCTACTCTTCTTTATCCCACATTGATTTATGCTTGTGCTTTTCAACAGCAGACAAATATATATTGGAGATAGAATATGCTGTACGTAGTATCTCAGACCACTCATCCCTAATTAAACAACTGGAGGTTCATCCTCCCTCCAATTTGACAAAGACCTTGTGGAAACTGAATGCTTTTTGTCTCCAGCTCTTCCCTTCACGCACACCTATAGTCTCCAAAATAACTGATTTCTGGAGAAGACGTACTGGGGAGGCAAATATTTGTCACTCCTGGGACACCTTCAGAACCCTTCTACAAAATATCTTTTATACCAAGATAGAGTCTATCAAGAGATCTACTGGTGCTCAAAGGGAAGAGCTGGAAAAGCTGGTGGGTGATTTGGAGACTACATTTATTGATAATCCTACTGATGAAAGCAGGGAAGCATGGTTCTCAGCTCAAGTAGCTCTAGACAGGGCCATAGCCTCTGCAGCAGACAGTAAATGTTTCTTTAGCAAAATGGCATATTATGAGGAGGGGGAGCCCACCGGTCGTCTACTGGAAAAAATTGCCCATTCCCAGCAATCATCCCCATCTATTGGAGCCTTGAGGCTCCCGACAGGTGGGATTACGAACTCACCTGATAGTGTCATGTCTACACTGGTAGACTAGTATTCTACCTTATATACCTCCAAACAAAACTGAATCTTTGAATACCTATCTTGAGCATGTTGACTTGCCTCACTTATCAGACATCTTAGATTGCCGCCTTACTCTAGAAGAATTGCAGAGGGCTACTGGCTTGTTCCCTAACTCAAAGGCCCATGATGATGGTTTGCCTATAGAAGTATATAAGCAACACATGGACCAAGTTTTGCCCAAAATGTTGATGGTATTTAATGAGGAAATTAGGGCAACTGCCTATATCTATGACAAGGGCCAATATAGTATGAATATTGAAACCTGACAAAGACCCCCTTGATCCAGGATCATACAGGCCAATATCACTTCTACAAAACAACGTCAAAATATTAACTTAAGTTTTAGTCTTATGTCCAAATACAGCCATCTCATCCATCATACATTCAGACCAGGCAGCATTTATGCCCCAGAAGTCCACAGCCATCAACCTGTGTAGGCTTTTTCTCAATATCCAGTCACAATCAGATAAAATGGGAGACAGAGCATTACGGTTCCTGGATACCCACAAAGCTTTTGACAGCATTTAATGGGAATATTTATGGGCGGTCATGCAGAAATTCGGCTTTGGGGTCCATTTTATATCATGGGTCAAATTGGTATGCAGTGCTCCAGTAACAGCTATAAGAGAGGCGGGGAAGGTGTCTCCAGACTATCCTTTATATAGAGGCACACAGTAGGGGTGCCCTCTGTCCCCACTCTTGTTTGTGCTGGACATAGAGCCCATGGCTGCTGTGATTAGAGCAAATATGAATATCCGGGGCTTTGTATATGGGACAATTCATGAAAAAGTAATGATGTACGCAGATGACACCATGCTTTTTCTGGGGGATACATCTGCATCGCTGATTGAGGCCATGAGAGTCATCCAAGAATTTGGAACGTATTCAGGGCTTATTATAAATTGGTCCAAATCATCTCTATTACCTTTAGATGGACAGGTAGACCCTCAGGTGGGGAAGATACAGGAGATGCCGGTCTCCACCCAAATGAAATACCTGGGCATATGGATTACCCCTTCACCTCTAGACTATGGCCCTGATTTACTATACCTCCCAAATCTACTCCAGCAGTGCCTTACAATAACTCCCAATTTAAGGCAATTAATATAGTTGAGCGAACAGTTCGGGTTCGTACCAAACTTTAGGGTGTCCGTGTCCCGAACTCGGACATTTGAAAAAAAAGACCGGGTTCGGGGTTCAGGTATTTTTTCTAGTGCCTGTTGAATAGCTGCAGGGCAGCCAATCAACAAGCGTTTCACTCGTTTGCCCTTAGAAGCCAGTGTATTATGTGACCCATACTAGTGTAGGGAGAGGATTCTGCCGCTGCTGTGAGGGACAGATTAGCTTTAGAAAATCATCTCATACTATTGTAGGGAGAGGAGTCTGCTGCTGTGAGGGACAGATTAGCTTTAGAAAATCATCTCATACTATTGTAGGGAGAGGATACTGCTGCTGTGAGGGACAGATTAGCTTTAGAAAATCTGTTAAAAACAGCAATTTATTGGTGGGTGGGTGCTAGAGGATATTTTTGTTTGCTGGAGTACATTTTGTTTGCTAAGCAAAGTGCCTCATATAAAATCTAAGCAATTTTTCTGTTTGTTAGGTGGGCGTTTGCAGCAATGTTTGCAAGTGCACTTGCAACTGCTTGTGTGTCAGGGATAATACTTTAATCGTGTTTAATCCTCTTCCATCATCACCCAAAGTGGTTTTTCAAGGAGACATAGAAGTGGGATAGTAACGCTGAGAACTGGCCATGTTGGTGGAGTACTCGAAACACCGCAATACGGTACACAGGTCTCGCATGGAGGCCCACTCGTTGGTGGTGAAGTGGTGCTGTTCCGCAGAGCGACTGACCCTTGCATGCTGCAGCTGAAACTCCACTATTGCCTGCTGCTGCTCGCACAGTCTCTCCAGCATGTGCAAGGTGGAGTTCCACCTTGTGGGCACGTCGCATAGGAGGCGGTGAGCGGGAAGGCCGAAGTTCCGCTGCAGGCCAGACAGGCGAGCAGCAGCAGGGTGAGTACGCCGAAAGTGCGCACAGACGGCCCGCACTTTATGCAGCAGCTCTGACATAGTTAGTGTAGGTAGTTTTTTTAGAATTTTCTGTACCACCAAATTCAGCACATGCACCAGGCAAGGGATGTGCATCAAACCGGCTAGGCCCAGAGCCGCTACGATATTTCGCCCATTGTCGAACACCACCAGGCTGGACTTGAGGCTCAGTGGCAACAACCACTCATCGGTCTGTTGTTCAATGCCCATCCGCAGCTCCTGTGCAGTGTGGGGTTTATCCCCCAAACATATCAGTTTTAAAACAGCCTGCTGTCGTTTCCCCCTGGATGTGCTGAAGTTGGTGGTGAAGGTGTTACGCTGAGTCGCATTGTGGAAGTGGTGGTTGAAGTCGTGTAGGTCCCCCTTTGCTGTCGTCCGACAAAATTTTGACTATACAAACCCCCTATTTGGGGTGTGACGTGTCCTCGACGCCTACCCGTAACTTGTTGTCTGGCTACTCACCAACAACGGTGACTCGGAGTTCAGGTCGGACCACCACAAGCTGTTACCCGCTTTATAGCATCGCCGAGACCCGGATCGGCCAAACTACGTGTAGGGAACGGACCACGTACACGACTTAAACCACCATGTCTTTTAAGATTTTTTTGATGG
>BLSH010374790.1:1241452-1272654 GCA_018402905.1 Glandirana rugosa
TTTTATCCGTAAAAAAATGGTGTAGGTTTTAAGTAAGACTTATAGGAAGTCGACGAGGTCCTCTTATGGTGCGAGTATCACCATCTAACGACTAATGACCCACGAAGCGGGACAACGACGTTGTCTATGTTTACAGGTGAAACTTTACTCCGACCGCCGTGAGGTCTAAATTACGTTAGATTTTTAAATAACATAGTGGTCTTGCTAGTAGGTACCTTATATGTAACCTTGACCTATGTTTCTTATCCATTGCGCAAAGTGTGCAGATCGCACGAAGAAGTGTTGGTATTACCTGTAGTGTTAGTTTGCATAAATATACATGTTTAATTTAATAAGATTATTGTTAGTGTACACAAAGAACTAACTCTCACTGAGGAACAATCTCTGGAGTAAGTCGACACGTTTGCCATTTCAAAGTGGACATTTGTATCTGTTGCAGCAACAGGGCGAAGCACCCAGTAATCAGCAATCTACCACTATGAGCGTGGTATTCTCCTGGAGCAGCTGAAGGATATTCAGAATGAATTTTGGATGTGGTAAAAAAATGCCTATTTTTCAACTTCTTCTTATTCATTCCAATTCATTGTATAATAATAATAATAATATAGTAATATACTGTATATTACTATATTATTATTATTATTCAGGATTAATATAGCACCATTAGTTTGTGCAGCGCTGCACAATAGTTTGTGCATTGCATGTCCCGCTGCTGACGAAATGTACGTCGGGGAAGGCGCACTGACGTCACTGCCTAGAGGAGTTATACACAAGAGCCGGCCGGCTTGTTTGTTTTTCACCTGCTGTTTCCATACTTGCTGTAAGTGCAATATTCTATTTTTTTATTACATTTTTTAAGCAATATCACTCTATTGGGTCCTTATTCTTTCCTTGGGCACACAATTTGAGTGAAAACGCTCCCTTGGAAGATATAGGACGCTCCCCTCCACATCATCAAGAGGGTTCTTGTGCAGTCAATTAGGATCTAGGGCCACCATTATTACCCCCCAATACTGGAGAGAGACACCACTTGATGAGTTGGGACCTTCAAGACACTAACACACACCCCATCTGGGGACCGGGCTGGGTGATTAGTCTATGCACATTCCGCACTTACTTCTGGTAAGCTGCTATTTAATATAGGTGGAGGTTTCACAGTGGCATGCAATCCATCCTCACGTGGTGATCTAGAGTGTGAAGTCAACAATTTTTGAATACCTATTAATATTTTGGAGAATAACTCTTGCACTCTATGTGGACTATACTTGTCATCTATGTAATATATTATATGGTGCATAACACTCAGAGATCATTGGTATTCATAGATGTTTAGTGACACTATTCATTTGGAGTGTAATACTATTTTATTATTTGCATCCCCTTCGGTCTTTACCCATCTGTGTATATTTGTTATTCTGTATTTGCTTATTGGATGAGTATATTTATAAGTCGTTACATGTTTACTCCATAGGTTGTTATACCGATATACTTTAAAATCTGCATACTATATAGTCTTTTTTAAACAATATTGAAATTGGGGTCTCAGAGCCTATTACCTTCAATTAGCGCAACCTTCCTTTGGTAAATTTTGATAACATGTCTGTTATTTTTAACAAAACAAGAACAGACTTTAGTATCACTTTAAGGTCAGAGAAATAGATACCAAACAGTGGCAGGTGGGGTTGCAGTATCTGGCCAACTCTCTACATGTTTTGCAACATTTGTTGCTTTCTCAGGAGGAAGAATGAGTCGAAAGCTGTCTATGATAGAACACAGGTACATATGGTGATATTTCTACATAATTCACAAAAGAGTTTTCACAATAATTAATAATTGCATGATATAAAAATGAGGTGGTGATCATTGATCTGCTTACCAAAAGAGTCCCGGGGCAGGTGGAAAAAGGAGGATACCGGAACATTCCCCCACGGCAGGCATGGGGTTATGGGCTAAATTCATAAAATAATATAATGGTAAAATTATAAACATATATCACAAAGGGTAATCTGAGTGTGAAACAAACATGTTAACCATGCCAGAGGGAAATAGAGCCAGATAATCAAATAGCAATCAGAGGATTGTATATAGAGTGACCCCAGCAGCCAGAAAATCACTCAGTGTCTACCAGAGTAACCCTTATAGGGTGAGTTCTGCAAATTTCCAGTCCCAAAAGCGAAGAGGAAAAGAAAGACACTACTCAGGGATCTAAAAGATATAAACAATAAGCAAAAGGGTGGCAAAGCTAAACCATAACAAACATCAGGAGTCAACAAAGAAGTAGTGAACCACTCCTCAATTATTACAAAGCCAATGGTCCATAATGCTCACCTGGATCTTATAATCAAAGATGTCTTCCCTCTGGCATGAGCCCGGTCATAAAGTAACAGCTTGTATGGGAACTTCTCCCTGTACTGCTTTCACAGGGAGAGAAGGCAGTGGGGAGCGGCTGCAGCAGTGGGAACATGTTACATGTTTTATCCTAAAAATGGGTGGAACATGTTCCTAAATGTACTTAAGGGAACTTATCCTTTAATGACTTGCCTTGCAATATGGGCTTTTCTCCATTAGTCAATTAAATATTTCAAACATCAGAAGTGCTGCAACATTTTCCCCAATTTAACGCCAGGACAGACACAAGCGCTAGCATATTTACAGAAACATGACAATATTTGTATTAAACCATATGACTAGGGCAGTAACATTGTCATTATGATGCACTACAATACCAGACCACATGCCTTGAAGTGCTGACTAATAATCAGTGGTATAGACCAACATCTCAGTGGATAGACAAGGGTTTCTCAACCAGGGTTCCGTGGAACCCTAGGGTTCCCCCAGATGTTGCTGGGGGTTCCTTGAGCAATGGTCAATGTCTACCTCTCAGATAAATTCCCACTGACATAATTGTTTTTTTAGCTATCTGTAATGGGGTAATGCTTCCCAATGACAAAAAGTGTAAGGAGCATTCTTCCCATTGAACATCACACTAATGTATCATGAGTTGTATATTTTTAATTTTTAGCAAGGGTTCCCCGAGACCGGAAAATTATTTCAAGGGTTCCTCGGTGTTAAAAATGTTGAGAAAGGCTGGGATAGACCATCTCCTCTGAATGCGTGGAAGGATTTATCAATGAATTCCATAGTCTTTGTGTCAATGTTTATCTTGAAGGCGCCCTGCTCATGCCAGTTGATATCAGGACACTGTATTTGAGTATCCCCCAAAAGCAGGGCATCCGGGCAGCTGAATCTTTTCTCAAAGAGCAGGACCAGGCGACTTAGGTCCTTAACATCATTATTCTAGACTTATTAAATTTTATTTTGACAAGAAATTATTTAACTTTTATGGATCAATACTATTTGCAAGTCCGAGGCATTGCCATGGGAAATTGTTGCACACCATCCTATGCAAACTTACTGTATGTTTGGAATGATGGGAAAGAACAGTTTTGGCAGAGGAAACTTTTGCTTCTGACCTTATGCTGATACAGGTTTATAGACAACATCTTCATGATTCGGGCAGGTCCTAAGGACCTACTATTCACCTACATAGAATTACTCAATACTAATGACTTGAATATACACTTTACTTATAATTTTGAAGCATTTCATTTTTAGATCTTGAAATCATGATCTTATCTGACGGACATATTTTCACAAATCTTTTCCACAAACCAATGGCTGGCAATACATTGCTACATGCCTCCAGTGCCCATTCTAAACCTCTCATACACAGTATCCTGTACGCACAATGTTTATGCCTTTGGAGAAACTGTACTGAGAAGGGCGTCTTCCTCCAATACCAGCTACACAAATGTACCACTATTAAGAAGGCTTTTAATAAAGCCTTGAAACTTACCCGGGGGTCTTTAGTTTATGATCCTCCAAGGAGGCCACAGCACAATACAGTTAAAGTTATTACCAGGTTTTCTGCACAACACACTCAGCTTCAGTCCATTTTATCAACTCATTGGCATTTACTCACAAACCATCATATACTTTGCAAATATGTTAGACCCACGCCAGAATTGGTGTTTTTCTGAGTGACTTCTCTGATGGTGATGATGGTACCTACTGCTCCCTGAGGTACATTTCACTGTGGCGACTGTCCTCTGTGTTTCTGGGTTTGTGAGGGTACCTGTTTTTCTCTTCCTAACGAACAATGCTTTTTTCCACATATGTTTGCCAACAGCAAAACCAGAGGAGATCTACTTAATGACCTGTATCTGCAAAGCCTTTTATGTAGGCAAAACTATCAGAGAATTCTGTCAGCAAATAGGGGACCATATTTACTATGCTTGTAATAGTAAACTGACTACTGTAGGACAACATATTGGCCTACACCACCGTTATGATTTTTCAGTGGTACAATTCATGGCCCTGGAGATCATGGCTACCTGAGGACAGTGCGAGACCATGTGGATCAAGTGCTTAAATTCAATCATCCCTCCTGGTCTCAATGAAGTTATTTTGTATAAGCCTTACTTGTAGAGCTATTTGTAGTATGATTTTATTGTGTTTCTGTTCCTTTTCGTCTTCAGGAGTCTGCTGGTTCCTGCTGGACAACATCTGCCTTGTCCCTGCTCTATTGGACTCATCCATGATGGCTTTGTTAATATGTATTGTGTTGACTTTCTCCATCCCCATCACTTCCTGCTATGTGCTTCATTGTATGTAGTTTTTTATATGTCATACTATGAGTTTTGCTATTTTTGTTGGTGGTGACTGTTGCTATGTTCCGGGTTCTGGGGGCATTGTGTCAAAAGGGAGGTTGGGACGGGGAGTCTGTGTTTTTTTTTCCCCTAGATGGGCATGAGTTTGCCCGGAGGGGGGCAGGGCTTTGGGTGTATTCTCGCCCATGTGCCCGTCTCCCCTCTTGCTGTGTTGTGGCTGGGCATGGAATTTCCAGCTCTGGCTCTCACCTTTGGCATTGCCCATGTGCGGGTATCCTTCTCATGCACACCCGGTAGAATGAACCTGGGGACGTCAGATGCAGACTATGTCGGCAACGCTGTATGCTCTGAGTTGGGGGCATAAAAAGCTGGGCCCTGCCGACTGTACAGTGACCAGGCTCACGCCAGAGGGAAGATATATTTGATTATAGTATCCAGGTGAGCATTATGGACCACTGGCTTTGTAATAATTGAGGAGTGGTTTACTACTTTTGTCTTTGACTCCTGATGTTTGCTATGGTTTATTTTTGACACCCTTTTGCCTATTATTTATATCTTTTACATCCCTGAGTGGTGTCTTATTTGCTGTGGTCCCCAAAACTTTTATCCTCCTCAATTTTGGAACTGAACACTTCCAGAACGCACCCTATAAGTATCACTCTGGTAGATGCTGAGTGATTTTCTGGCTGCTGGGGTCGCTGTATTTACCATCCTCTGTATTTGCCATTTGACTATTTGGCTCTATTTCCCTCTGGCGTACTTAATATTTTTGCTTCACAATCAGATTAGTGTACAACCCTCTTATTTTTTTTCTTCATTTTCCTTTTTATAGTTCCTCCCCTCCTGTTTCCTATTTCTCCCCCCTTTTTCTTTTCCTTCCCCTTTCTTTTTCCCCTCTTCCTTTACTTCCTTCCTTATCCTTTTTCTCTTTTTCTGTCTTACCCTTTGTGATATATGTTTTTACCATTATATCATTTTACAAATTTTATTTAACCCATGACCTGGGCACTGGTTGGTGCTCTTTTGTTCCCCCATGCCTGTCGTGGAGGAGGTTCCCGCATCCTCACCTGCTGTCCTCCTTTTTGTTCCTGCTCAGGACTCTTTTTGGTAAGCAGATCAATTATTGCCACCTAATTTTAATATCACATAATTATTAATTATTGTGAAAAATGTATAAAAACCTCTTTTGTGAATTATGTATAAATTTCAACATATGTACCTGTGTTCTATCATAGACAGCTTTCGACTCATTCTTCCCCCTGTAGAAGCGACAAATGAGGCGAAACATGTAGAGGGTTGGCTGCATACTGTAACCCTACCTTCCTTCATTTGATACCTATTTCTCTGACCTTAGGTGGTCATTGACCAGTTTTTGGGGGAATCTATGTAACCTTATATGAGTTGATATTTGTATAAACTGTCAATTGTTTTTTTTCTGCCTGTAGTATATTCTAGACTTGTGCATGGCTGAAAAATTCGTTTTTCTTTTCTTTTTTCTTTTTTTTCTTTTTTCGGAAACTCTGGAATTCGGGAATTCAGAAATTCGGAAATCCGAAATTCTGAAATTTGCAGTAATTCGGCATTGAGGTAATTCAGAAATTTGCGGTAATTCGGCAATTGTGGTAAATGCTATAATTCGCAAACTCGTCAATTGTGGTAATTCGGAAATTCGGCAATCGGAACAGCCGAAAATCCGAAATTCGAAAATTCGAAAATAACAAAGAACATTTGAAATAATAGCTAACTAATAAATAACTATTAAATTAGGTATTGGAATTTCCTTGAAAATATGGCTGTTAGTGAATTTATCACTAACAGCCATATTTTCAAAGAAATTCCAACACCTATATTTAATAGTTATTTATTATTATTTTAAATGTATTTTCTTTTTTCAGATTTTCCGAGTTTCGGAAATTTGAAAATAAAAAAGAACATTTGAAATAATAATAACTTATAATAATGTATAAGAAGTTATAATAATAAATTAATAACTTATTATTTCAAATGTATTGGAATTTCCTTGAAAATTTGGCTGTTAGTGAACTTAAATATGAAATTCATCACTAACAGCCATATTTTCAAGGAAATTCCAATACCTATAATTTAATAGTTATTTATTATTATTTCAAATGTTCTTTCTTATTTCCGAATTTTGGAAATTTAATAAGAATGAACATTTGAAATAATACGTTATTAATTTATAATTATAACTTTTTATAAATTATAATAAGTTATTATTATTTCAAACGTTATTTCTTATTTCCGAATTTCCGAAAATAATAAATAACTATTAAATTATAGGTATTGGATTTTCCTTGAAAATATATCTGTTAGTGATACATTTCATATTTAAGTTCACTAACAGCCTAATTTGCAAGGAAATTCCAATACCTACAATGTAATAGTTATGTATTATTATTATTACAAATGTTCTTTCTTATTTAAGAATTTACAAAATTCGGAAATAAGAAAGAGCATTTGAAATTATAACTTATTATTTCAAATGTTCTTTCTTATTTCTGAATTTCCAAAATTCAGAAATAAGAAAGAACATTTAAAATAATAATAAATAACTATTACATTATATGTATTGGAATTTCCTTGAAGATTTAGCTGTTAGTGAACTTAAATATGATATTTATCACTAGCAGCCATATTTTCAAGGAAATTCCAATACCTATAATTTAATAGTTATTTATTAGTTAGTTATTATTTTAGATGTGCTTTGTTATTTTCAAATTTTCAAATTTCTGAATATTTGAATTTCGGATTTTCGGCTGGTCCCATTACCGGATTTCCGAATTACCGTGAATTTTCGAATTACCACAATTACAGCAATTGCTGAATTGCCGTGATTTGGAAAAATGAAAATTCTGAAAAATTCAGAAATTTGAGATTAGGAATTCGTCTGAACTGATGAATTTTGCAAAATTCAGTAAAAACAAAATTTGGAACGAAACAAATTGCACAAGCTTAGTATATTCTTTTTTTAAGGAATGTAATAAAAATGCTAATATTTTATACATATGTTTTGTGAATTCCACGTTACATGGGTACCAAGATAGTCCATAGCATTTTAAGCATTGTGCTTTACTGTGTGTTTTTTTTTTTGCTTCTAGAAGCTTGTTGAAAGCCTGCTGAAGACTGCTAGCATTTACAAATTGGAGCTAAATGGTATTTTAAAAGCTTCAACGAAGCTTGCTGAAAGCTCTGCAAATGCTTTGTCAAAGCTTACTGTTCTTGCATTTCATTTATATAAGCTGAAACCCATGTGATACAGACCTTCCCTTACTCCTATCTTGGGTTGCTAGGCACTGCTGTAGTGCTACTGGCAAACGTGCATTCCTTTGGGCAGAGGACTGATGGATAACAAGGTGTCCTCTTATTTGTATGTACTGCCTCCAGCAATCCAGCCCTGTACTGCATGTGTCCTTCAATTCTATTGTCAAGCTGTAAGGCCAGTTTCACACAGGCTCAGCTTGTATAAGAGCAGTGTGCACAGCAGCATTTGCAGAGCTGTCAGCAAGCTTTGTTGAAGCTTTTAAAGTGCCATTCAGCTCCAGTTTGCAAATGTTGAACATGGATCCTTAGGGGATGCTGATTGCCACTTTAAACAAGCTTCTAGCAGGCTTCAGCCCTTCTTCAAGCTTGTTAAAGTCTGCTAGCAGCTTAGTTAAATTGGCAATCAACACTCCCATTAGGATCTGAGTTCAACATTTACAAACTAGAGCTGAATGGTACTTTAAAAGCTTAAGCTTCTGCAGCTTGTTTAAGGTGCCATTCAACACTCCCATTAAGATCTGTGTATAACATTTCCAAAACAGAACTGAAAATCTTAGAAAAAGCTGCTCAAGCTTGCTGAAAGCTTTGCAAAAACATGCTGAAAGTTTCATAAAAGCTTGCTGTGCATACTGATTTTATACGAGCTGAAGCTCATATACAGTATAATGCAATTGGCAGGGCATACAGCCATGCAAATTTCATAGTTAAAAAAAACCAAACAAATAGAAAACCACCATATACACAATCATATACCCACAGTTGATCCAGAGGAAGGAAAAAAACGCAATAACACATGATCCAATTTGCTCCAACAGCGGACAAAAATCATCTCTGATTCCCCAGAAGGCATTGGGATATTCCCTGGATCAACTATCCTTGATGTTATTGCCTGTAAATATTATAGGTAGTTATATTTTATGCTTTTAGGAATGCTTCCTGCTCCTTTTTTAAACAATCTACTGAGCTGCTCAGAACTAGTTCTTGAAGGAGTCTATTCCACATTTTCACAGCTCTTACTGTGAAGAAGCCTTTTCGTATGTGGTTAAATTACTTTTCCTCCAGATGTAAGGTGTGCGTCCCTGTCCTCTGCAATGCCCTAAAAGTGAATAACTCTATACTAAGCTTACTATAGGGACCACTTAAGTATCAATGGGACCAAGCATCAACTGCAAGTCAAGTACTATATTCCACCAGAAAATACCTGGATGCAGCTGCTCTACAGCCCTCTAAAAAGAGATCTATCATGGATTGCTTTTCAGAGGCATAGTAGACAGTGCCACACTTGTAAAAGAGACTGTATAGTGTTGATTTTTGGTAAACTATTCTTGCTTAGTTTATAGCTATGCTCTCTTTTAGGTGATATGTTTTTTTTTTTTTAAAAGCATAAAAAAACTAAATAGGTTATTTATTAAATACATTTTATGGTTACTAGAACACAAGTGTTTGTTGTGTTGCTGTATTAGTTGGTAAATCAGTACACTATTCTTTTTTTATTCAATAATTAAATAATATAATGAAATAATAATTAATCATAATTAATGCATTAATAATTAATTAATAAAAATTAATGAAATAATGATTAAATTAAAGTATTTAATAATTGTGCCCACTCTATTATTTTAGGGAAATATGCCATTACTAGTTGATCTTTATTATATTTTCAATATCTAGTCAGGTAAAAAAAAAAATCTGCTTGATGGGCTCCCATCTCCCATCACATTTTTGGAATTATACCCTGATTCCGGGCTACCCCATCATTGTTCATAGCCTAATCACAAATGGTGCTATTATATTAGTTGTATGTAAGTATTCGTAAGTGAGAATTTAAAGAGTATGTAAGCTCAACAGTTAATATTTCTGATATGTACCTGCTGTACCATGTACTTGTATGAGAAAAAAAAGTATCCTGTTCTCTTTGTATTACTTCCTTTGTGTGAAATCCCTGGTGTTTCTGCCAGTACCTATGATATCCAATAAACAACTGACCACACTAAGCAGGAGAACACATCGTGATCAGATCTCTAGCTGTGCTGGGATCTCAGCCTGCTGAGAACAGTGGATATGTGATCACTTATAAAAAAAGGGAGAAACAAAAAATATTTATAATGTTTTTATATCGTATATTATGTATACACAAATGTTTTACTTCCATTCCTATTTTAAACTGAATGAGTTGTTTACAATTGAGGGTTTGCGATCACAGCTCTGCAGGCAAATGCAATGGTACAGTACCAGCCAGTCACACTACTTGACAGCTGCCTATCCAGCCTGCACCCAACAACTGTTCTAGAATGCATCTTTGCATAGACAGCATTAGTCATTTCCCCCAAGCTAAATTATGTCCATTTCCTTGACTTTGGCTACCTGAGAGCCGTAATGGGCCAGAAACCAGATAAACATATTTTTTTTATGGTTGCTGAACTATTATATTCACCATTTGTAATAAGAATAAAATTACATTTTCATCAGCTAAAAAAAGAAATACATATCTTGTAAAGTATTTGCATTTTAGTAATGCTTGGCTGTAGACACTTTGCAAACACTGATAAACAAATAGTCTTCGTAATGAGAATTAAGCAAGGGTGCTGAGCAGTAACCCTTACAAATCAGTCCAGTTCTGCCCTTGCAAAAGAAGTTCAGGGCTGTGTTTATGTCTAGAATATTGAGGTTCTGATATGAGTTCAGTACCGGTACAGAAAAGTAAGGAGGCCTCAGATCTGCAAGATGGTAATAAATGTATCCCTGGTGATGATAGCCGATGTCAACTATAGCAAACAAGAGGTGAGAGACTTATTATTCTGCTGCCAACTGTTGTCCAATCACACTGACATTTCTATGGAAACTGAGTCTGTATATTTATTAATCCACCATTACAAATGTTCAGTCCAGACAAAATTATACTAATATAAAAAGAGTTAAATAGCCTATTCAAAATTGTTTCAGCAAACACAGGATGGATAGACGATAAGAAACAAGCAAAAGGTAGGCTAGCAGATTTATATTCATAGGAAAATAATTTTCACTGAGGTAGATGCCAAACAAGCATTAACCACTTCAGCCCCGGAAGGATTGGCTGCTTTAGGACCGGAGCCCTTTTTGCGATTTGGCACTGCGTCGCTTTAACTGACAATTGCGCGGTCATGCGACGTTGTACCCAAACAAAATTTGCGTCCTTTTTTTCCCACAAACAGAGCTTTCTTTTGGTGGTATTTGATCCCCTCTGCGTTATTTCTGATCGCCGCTATAAACAAAAGAAGAGCGACAATTTTGCAAAAAAACCCAAATTTCTTACTTTTTGCTAAAATACAAATCCAAAAAAAAAATATAAAAAAACATTTTTTTTCATCGGTTTTGGCCGATTTATATTCTTCCTCATATTTGCGATAAAAAAAATCGCAATCGGCGTTTATTGATTGGTTTGCGCAAAAGTGGTCGCGTTTACGGATGATGAGAATTCATTTTTGGGGTTTTTTTTTTTTACTAGTAATGGCGGCGATCTGTGATTTTTTGCGGTACTGCGATATTTCAGCGGACATGTCGGACCATTTTGACACTTTTTTGGGACCATTGGCATTTATACAGCGATCAGTGCTATAAAAATGCACTGATTACTGTGTAAATGCCATTGGCAGTGAAGGGGTTAACCTGCAGGGGGCGCTCTAAGGGTTAACTATGTTCCCTGGGCGTGTTCTAACTGTAGGGGGACTGTACTAGCTGGGGAAGGGAAGTGGTCACAGCCTTCGTATACACGAAGGCTGTGATCACAGCCCTTCCCCCTCACACAGAGCGGAGGTCCGTGTTTACTTACACGGACCTCCGCTCACTCGCTCCGGGGGAGCCATTGCGGGTGGCCGGCGGCAATCGAAGCCGCCGCACCCGCTCCCTGGCCCTCCCCGAACACAGTGAGCGCGCGCGCGCGCCTCCGGCGGCGCGCGCTCGCTCATTAGGCTCGTGAGCGCGGCCGCCGTCATATGACGGCGATTTGCGCTCACGAGCCACCTTGCCGCCGTCAATTGCCGATCGGCGATCGGCAAGGAGTTAAATATATCAATACCAAGAAACTTGCTTCTGTTTTTGAGCACTAAATTCAGAAATGTAAGGATCTGCAGAATCTTTTGTGAGATAGTAATACACATTTTTACAAGTTGTAAACTTATAAAATACTAAAGGCACCAAGCTATGATGCTAGCTGGTGTTACATAAAAACAAGTGAAACAATGGTTTGCTTGTCAGTTATATGATTGGTTGAAATATTTCTGTAAAACACACATAGTAATATCACAATAATTATGAGAGAATTGAACAAAGTTTGGTTCACTGGACTTTCGCCAAACACTTGAAAAAAATCTGCAGACCATGAACATGCACCCAAACCCCATTGTAGTTATGGGAGCTGAGTCTTTATATTTTTTCTGGCCTTTTTCAGAGCCAATATGCAAGCTTACATTTTGGATTTTAATTAGGAAACCACAAAAAAAAAAAATGGTGTGGGACCCCCAAAATCCTCACCAGATCCCCATCTAGTCATATAACCTTGCTGGCCAAGAAAGAGGGGAACTGTAAGTGTGCAGCAACCCCCACGTGAACAATACCAGCCAAACATCCTGGCACTGGCCTCATCGCTGACCTGGTGGATGTGAGGGTCATGGCACATTGGTGTGTGTTGCTTTTATGTACTCTTTTTTTTCACAACTTGTGAAGTTATTCTTATGCATGACAGTGGATTGTCATGTGTTACAGCACATTGGAACATATTTCACTGTGCCTAAATGCAACATGTTATTTTTTTTCAGGACACATTAGCACAATGCATTGGCATGAACTAAAACTGTAGAACACAGGGCACATTTTCTTCTTGCACCAGGATGAGGTTGAGCAAAGTTACCCAATTCTGCTGGTGTGAACAATCCCTTAATTGTGCATATGATTGTACTGGGCATGGTAGATAGTCAGTAGGTCTTTGCTGACGTAACCTTGTTTTAATCCTCCTGTCACCTGCTTCACCAAACTCATTTAGCCACGCATACATTTTAGCATGTCACATCTCTTTGTAAGTTTTACTCCTAGTAAATTACCTTGGGGGGGGGGGGGTTAATAATACATTCATGATCTCGGAAGTGTTATGTTGCTGATTAGAATTTATAGGCAGGAACGTCTATAGCAGGGATTTGCAATTAGCAGACCTCCAGATGTTGCAGAACTATAAGTCCCATGAAGCATAGCAAGACTCTGACAGCCACAAGCATCACACTCAGAGGCATAGGCATGATGGGACTTGTAGTTTTGCAACAGCTGGAGGTCCGCTAATTGCATATCCCTGGTCTATAGTCTATAATTCACCACATCCCACAAAACTATGCTGGTGTTTTGCAATTTGCTCAATTTGCAACATGTGCTTATTAGGCTCATTATTCTGTCGAACCACAACGTCTGTAGACATGTACTTGGGAATGCATTAAGATTGTCATAGACACCCTTTAAAAATCCTTCAGGGTGTAGCACCAAAAGTGACAGTGCTTGCACCTCATTTACTGTATGTACCTTAGAAATTCTGGATGAACCCTCTGCACACTGCTATAAAAACCTTTCTAGCAAACTTTGCAATAAAAACAGGAATTTTTAGCTCACACATATTGCAATACATGTGTAAGCTATCCGACTCTCTATGTCCCAGTTCCCATCCTGCTTTGCAAAATGCAAATGCTACAGTGGACAAAATGTCAACATGGGGCAAACAGACACAAATTGTAGGAGAGCCACCAGGTTCAGGTCTGGCCACTGACCTGCAATACAACAAAAAGAAGATATAACTGTGCTCAAATCTGAGTAGCTTGTAAATGAATATAATTCATCAGGTGCTAAAGCGGTGTGATCACATGTTAACATTAGAAATTCTGGATGAATCCTCTGCACACTGCTGCACAGCCTTTCTAGACAACTTTGCTATTTCGGATTCATGTACCCATGGGCATAGCATAAGGGGTTGCAGGGGTCCCAATTGCAACCCCACCGCTAGCTCCAGGGGGCCCCTGCAGCCTCTCTGTCATATTATCATATCCTCCACAAAGTCCAGCTCTGATCTGCCCTCCTTTACAACAAAGCCAGTCAGCCACGATCTGCACATGGTGTATCTGCCTACTGCCACTACACTGCCGTTCCGACCAGAGAATTTCACAGGTCAGAACAGCAACATAAAAGCCAGATACACTTTGTGAAGGCTGATAGACTGTGTGTAAAGGAATGTGATTTCAGTCCTGTGTAGTGTGGGGGGGAGCTGTATACAGTGCTGGGATGGAAAAGGAGCTCTGCCAAGTGGCCTGCCAGGGGTGATCCCTGTCCTCTGATTCTCCAGTGGTGATCCCTGTCCTATGGGAGTTTGCAGAACGTTTTTTTTTGGGGGGGGGGCATCATTTTAAGGTCACCCATGCTCTGCCCCTTTTAAACAATGTCATTATCACAGTCAGAGACTGCAGACATAGTACAGGAGATAGTCAGAGACTGCAGACATAGTACAGGAGACAGTCAGAGATTGCAAACATGATATAGGAGATGGTCCCAGAATGCGGACATGGAACAGGAGATGATCAGAGACTGTGGATATAGTACAGAAGATGGTCAGAGACTGTGGACATGGTACAGGAGATGGTCAGAGACTGCGGACATGGTACAGGAGATGGTCATTGACTTCGGACATAGTACAGAAGACATTCAGAGACTGTGTACATGGTACAGGAGACAGTCAGAGACTGCGGACATGGTACAGGAGATGGTCAGAGGCTGCATACATGGCCCAAGAGACTGTCAGAAACGGAATACATGGCTCAAGAGGATAAGGACTGAGTGGGGAACCCCCGATCCAATCCCTGATTCCGGGGGGGCACTTGTCCCTCCTTGCCTCTACCTGCAGGTGCCCATGTCCTGTCCTCTGATGTAAGGAGAAACTCTGGGAACTCAAAACTCTTAAGCTAATTTGAGCATGTAGGCATGAGGTGGGTGGTAGTGGGGGGGTCCAGGTCAACTTTTGCATTGGGGCCCACAAGCTTCAAGCTACGCCCTGCATGTACCTGACTACATTAATCATGTATATATGATGTCACAGGTGTGTACATAAATCTTCCATTGCTAGCACTTGGGTTAGAGTGTCCATACTGAACATTCCTTGCACACTGCGCTCCTTCCCTCTCAGGCCACTGTGTCTGGCACACTGATAGGCAGGCTGATAGGTGTATGGTTGAGATCCTTTGTACTAGGGGTGCATAGCGTTTGATGGGAACTGGGAGACTAGTTCCCCATCAAGTCTACCTTAATTTTGATTGACAGCATACGATAGTGGATGGATCAATTACCACTATATAGTCCAACAGACTTTCAAATCCAACCACTGCCATTCACTGTAAATCACAGGCAATGCAGACCTGATAGGGAAATAGTCTCAAAGCTCCCCATCAGCCTCCACTCACTCAACAGGTGCAGCGGTCATGAATTTGAGCAGTATGAAAGGGGCCTTAGACCTGCTTGACCTGTTTTTTTTTATTAAAGTGATTTTAATAAAGGACAGTTTTGCCTGTTTCAGCAGCAAGTAGCCAAAGCCCTATTTTGGAAGGACAGGTCTTCTTTGCCCTGGGGTTTTCCCGATGCAGCTGTGACTATAGTGCAGGGGATCCCGCCACCTTCAGGAATTGCATCAAAAAGTTTATTTGCACTAAATCATCACAATGGGCTAGTTTGGGCCCACTCTTGGACATGGCAGTAGAAAACCCAGAATTAACACTTGTAGGGGTTAAATATCCCCTTTTGAAGCCTCCTTAAAACATTTCTCCTCATAACTGACAGCACCCCAAAAGCATGGCATCTTCGCAACCTTGAGGAGGAGGAGGAAAAGGCTGCATTAGGAGACAAAAGAAATGACTCATATGCAGGCTTATGCAGGATGACAATGAAGAATAAGATGCATTAGCAGTCCATAAAAAATGGCTGCTTTGTCCTTTTAAAGAGGAAGAAGAGAAGGCTGCATTTAAAGCCTCAGAAGTAGAGTTGATCGAACCTCTAGAAGTTTGGGTTCTGCTGGTTCGGCCGAACTTCGGAACAAAGTCCGGGTTCGGGTCCGGACAGAACCCTAACTTTGACCTGGACCCCGAACCCCATTGAAATCAATGGGGCCCGAACTTTTAGGCACTAAAATGGCTGTAAAGAAGTCCTGGAAAGTCCTAGAGGTCTGCAAAAGGAGGGAAATGGGGGTAAGGGTCGGATAAGTGCCCTACAAAGAAATGGGGACAGGGAAATAACTTAAAAGCATTTTTAAAGAATCAAAAATGGAGGTGGATGTGGACCATCTTCAAACTGTGTGTGAAAAGTATTAATTAGCGGGAGAAGCCATATCACTGTTCTAAAATCATCTTCAAACTGTGTGAAAAAGTATAAATTAGCCGGGAGAACCCATATCACTGTTCTACAATCATCTGAAAAGTGTGTGTGAAACTTAAACAAAAGCCGGGAGAAGCCATATCCCTGTTCTAAAATCATCTGAAAACTGTGTGTGAAACTTAAACAATAGCCGGGAGAAGCCATATCCCTGTTCTAAAATCATCTGCAAAGTGTGTGTGAAACTTAAACAATAGCCGGGAGAAGCCATATCCCTGTTCTAAAATCATCTGAAAACTGTGTGTGAAACTTAAACAATAGCCGGGAGAAGCCATATCCCTGTTCTAAAATCATATGCAAACTGTGTGTGAAACTTAAACAATAGCCGGGATAAGCCATATCCCTGTTCTAAAATCATCAGCAAACTGTGTGTGAAACTTAAACAATAGCCGGGATAAGCCATATCCCTGTTCTAAAATCATCTGAAAACTGTGTGTGAAACTTGTCACAGGGGTATGGCTTCTACCTGCTATTGTTTAAGTTTCACACACAGTTTTCAGATGATTTTAGAACAGGGATATGGCTTCTCCCGGTTATTGTTTAAGTTTCACACACAGTTTTCAGATGATTGTAGAACAGTGATATGGGTTCTCCCGGCTAATTTATACTTTTTTTCACACAGTTTGAAGATGATTTTAGAACAGTGATATGGCTTCTCCCGCTAATTAATATTTTTCACACACAGTTTGAAGATGGTCCACATCCACCTCCATTTTTGATTTTTTTATGTGATTTTTGTTTAAAAATGCTTTTAAGTTATTTCCCTCTCCCCATTTCTTTGTAGGGCACTTGTCCAACCCTTACCCCCATTTTCCTTCCTTTTGCAGACCTCTAGGACTTTCCAGGACTTTTTTACAGCAATTTTCAGAACTTTTAGTAAAATTACCAGAACCCCGAACCCGGACTTTTTTTTAAAAGTCCGGGTTCGGGTTCGGGTCCGGGTCCCAGACACCCGAAAGTTCGGTAAGGACCCGAACTTTACAGTTCGGGTTCGCTCAACTCTACTCAGAAGATAAACAAGAGAAATGGTTTGTCACCAAAATCACTACCTCCTGTGTTGTTCACCATGGCAATGGTAAAAAAAATAAATTAAAAAAAATAAAAAACCTCCCCAGAGCCTCTCTATACTTCCTCTCTGATGTATGTGACCAAAAAAGGAATCTTTGGAGAAGGGACTGCAGCCTATAACTGTTGCATTCAACACTTAACTTGATAGCTGGCTCTTTAATTGTAAATATTGCTAATATTTTTTATATTATAACTTTAAGTCTGGAGTGATTGAAGCCATTAGGCAATTTTGCTGACCATCTGTCCAAAAATGTTCTTTTTTTTTTGCATCATTTGAAAGAAAAATCTATTTAAGAGCAAGAACAGGGTGCTCCTAAGACACCTCAAATTATAGCAGTCACATTCACTTCACATCTCTATCCCAATAGAGAAAATAAAAGTTAGGCATACACCGTTGAAACTATTATCCCTGATTAAAACCATTTTGCTGCTGGCCAATTTTACGCTGCTGTCATTGCTAATAGAAAATTGAAAATGTATTAAGAGATGGCAGGGGGCTGGCTATTTTACCTATAGTATCAGATGACATTCTGCAACATTGCTACAGTGAGATTGTTTCCCTCTAGTGACAGCTAAGGTTCTGTTTCATCACATTCTGCCAGCAAAGCATGCAGGGAATTGAAGTCTCAGAGCTCAAGTGACACATGCTGTTGAATTGCTGGAGAACTACCATTGCCAGCTCACTGGGAATAAAGAACAGATTTCTGGGAGGAGACGAGCATCCTGGGAGAGGGTATATAAATAGAGACTTTGGGCCTGGTGCTCTCTCTCTGGACTGGCATGGATCTGTATGCAGGGAATCTGTGCTAGAAGCAGTGGAGTCGTGGCCTGCTTTTACAGACTCATTAACCCAGATATCCTGAAGGACAGCAGCGAACAGCTTGAGTATCCTACCTTACTGCAGTCAGGGCCTGTTCCTGTTCCATACATCCAGCAAGGGCAAAAGATCCGGGCAAACAGTGTGGTGTGAGGCGGTGGAGGCCAGGAATCATCCTAAGACCCATAGGCAGGAGAGATCATCATCATTACCATCATCATCGGTGTATACAGCATCTATATCTTCTGTTCCTGTTTGGTGAGGGGGCGAAAACCCATCCTAACAGACACTGCGCACAGACAGCCTGACTCTTCATATCTGCTAGAATATTACATACTAAGAGAGGCCTACTCATGTACTTTGAGTGTGGACACTATACACAGGTATTCTTACTTTGCATTGTGTTGTTGCTACTTGTAGTTCCACAAATTTAACTTTGTCAGGCAGTGATCACTGTGAAGCTTTCATTGTTCTTCTGCAGAAAGAGTGCTATATCTAATCACACTACATCTCCCTGGATTTTGCATTGTCCTATCAGCTTATATTTGGTATATACCACTTAATCTACAGAAAGCTAGCTGCAGATCAACTGAACTATCAAGCAAGTGACATTGGACTATAACCAATCCTCATTCTTCCCCCCTCCACTTAGGGAGCCTATATTACTTTGCTCAAATTCTTTATGCAGTTGCATTCACCAAGGAACTCTCTCTCTCAGAGCAGGTTGAATATTGCTATGTTTACTACTCTGGTGTTATACTTGTTTATCTATAGAGTTGAGCGAACCCAAACTGTAAAGTTCGGGTCCATACCGAACTTTGGGGTGTCCGTGACCCGGACCCGAACCCGGACAGTTGAAAAAAGTTTGGGTTCGGGTATTTGATCCCGCCTGTTGAATAGCTGCAGGGCAGCCAATCAACAAGTGTTTTACTGGTTTGCCCTTAGAAGCCATCACAGCCATGCCTACTAATGGCATGGCTGTGATTGGCCAGTGCATCATGTGACCCAGCCTCTTTATAAGCTGGAGTCACTAAGTGCTGCATGTCACATGCTCTCTGGCTAGTGTAGGGAGAGGATGCTGCCGGCGCTGTGAGGGACAGATTGCAGCTATAATAACATCTCATCCTGCATTACAGAACGATCTGACTGGACTAGGTAGAGTCTACTGCTTAGAGGGACAGATTATTGTTCTAAAATCATCTTCTAGTTCTATAGGGTCAGGTTCCTGCTGTTGCTGTAAGGGACAGATTATTGTTCTAAAATCATCGCCTACTCCTATAGGGTCAGGTTCCTGCTATTGCTGTAAGGGACAGATTATTGTTCTAAAATCATTTTACTTCCTTTTGCAACACTCTAGCACTTTCCAGGACTTTTTTACAGTCATTTTTGTGCCGAAATGTTCAGGTCCCCATTGACTTCAATGGGGTTCGAGGTTCGGGGTCAAGTTCGTTACCGAACCCAAACTTTTTCACGAAGTTCGGCCGAACCCACCAAACCCGAACATGCAGGTGTTCGCTCAACTCTATTTATCTACTGTTTTGCTGTCTTCATGTGAGCGAGCAGAGCAGGAGTTATTCCCGTGCTCTCCTGTGCCCCATTCCCATGCACGGTATATAGATATATATTTATATTGGTTGGGTCTACAGAATCGTTGACATTGAGTATTATTTACTGGTGTGTGACATTTGTCTAGTTGTGAAAACTATTCTGTGGACCTAATCTTACCCTGTTAGGTCAAAGTTCCTCATTTGACATATCTTTTGAGTAAACATTTCTAATTTACCTCAACCTGGTGTATTCCATTACTGTGTCATTACTTTACTATTCTGTTGACCATATACTAGGTGTTTCAGTAGGGGCTGAGATGCTTCTTGGGGTTTAAGGACAGAGTATCGGATTGAACATACTTAAGAGGCTCCTGCGGAGGTAGCGCTACAAATAGAATATAGCACCCTCTAGCTAGTGTGCTAGGTGTGCATAGTTTAGTTGTTAGTGTAGGTAAATTGGCTTGGCTGAGAGCCAGGATGGAATCAGGCTCAGGGTTTAGTGACTCAGGGGCTGGATGACTCATCCAATGCATGGTCTGGAAGTACATGTTTATGAGGAATTCAACCAATCCCCAGCAAAAAGGGATGGCCACCTCATAAATAGACAAGGGCCATGCCAGCAGGGGCAGTCAGGTGGAAGATGGAGATGGAGTGTGGAGGAGGCTATCGATGACCCTAGCAGGGTGCCCCCTAGACTGGGGGGGGGGGTGACCTCAGGTCTGGGGCTCGGGTGCTGGAAGGATCTCCAACAACACAAGGAGGAAACGCTTCCTGGAGGCATGGGAGCAAGGAGAGAGGACAGGTACAAAAGGTAATGGCTGCAAGGGATTGTTTGATGGATCCCATTCTACTTGCGGCTCCTTGGGGGTGCACTACAAGAACAAGACACAAAATGATATAACTGTTTATAAAGAATCCACAAAACAGCAAGGTGCCTGTTTTATCACAGTGATTTGATTATGTTTTTGGGGTTTTTGAGTTTTGCAAACAGAGATCACACAAACAATTATAGGTAAAAATCAAACTGTATGTTACATTTAATTAAATAATAACAGAAAAAGATAACAAAAGTAATAATATTGGAAAACATAACAAGAATACTTAGCTATAGATGCCTTTTCGCCAAGGAATCCCACTTACGGCTTGAGACAATTATCAACCCAGGTGTGTGCATTAAGTAACCCTGGGACAGGACTACCTTATTCCAGTTTTGGCTGTAGTATATACAGGACTAGTGGGTAAGTAATAACCAATTATAACTCAGGAAAGTAGTATTACATTTTAGGGAAGATAGCAAACATTCCAGAAGGGGCTTGGTAAAGACATTACTACAGTATGAAGTCAGCTAAGGTAGCCATGTTTAGAATTCATCCTTAGATATTAGTGAGCCAATAATAATAAAGAAATGTGAGATTTCCCCATCAGTGCCTAAACACACTTACATCTTACACAGTGAGTTTCATAGACAGATAAAATGTTTTTATTTATTTTTCCACAGCAAAAAGGTGATACTGTCACAAATTGGACTATATAAGTAAAGTCATCTGGTGCATTCTCAACAAACTCATAATCTTTGTTGGGCAAGGGAGTAATGTCTACTTTGGAAATCAGAAAATATTTATGAGCTTTAAATCGGTTTCCTGTGATTGCCACAGCAAAGTAAGGTAGATACAGTAGAAGACCTTTTGCTTTGGCATTGGCCTACATCTTCTTGAAATCTGGAGTTCCATTTGGTTTGAGTGGAATATCTTTGTTACCAATGCAGAGTCATAGCAATATCATTCCATTGGTATACACATGGCTATTTTCTGAGAAAATAGGTGAAGGAACTCAACCACAACTCCTCAAACCCCCCCCCCCACTTACCCCCCCCCCACACACACACACACACACACCCACACCCTCCAAACCGCATCAAATAGTGGGTGTCATCAAATTTTACTGACAATGGGAGTGCTGAGTTTAGGGGTGCACTACACACAGAGTTCAACTTTCTTCCACAGCTGCTTACCTATGCATCATTCATGCACATCTCACTTTCATCTTTCTTCAGCTCTGACCACTGCGTGCGATCCCCCTTTCGCTGCCCCCCTCCCTTAAAAGCTTAACCAATTTACACATGTCCTACTTTTGTGGCTGTATTAACTTGAAACACCCAATCGGCTCTAGAACCTTCCTGCACACTGCAAGTGGCTCGTCCTCTTTCACTTTCAGGGAGATTATCCGGTGAGGGTGTCGGCATCTGTAATGCAGCCTGGGCACCTGCATCTCCCTTGTCCCCATCCTGCACTCAGTGAGAGCCGTTCAGGAGATGAGATCTGTGGGAGCCGCTGGGAGACAAGCTATCACTGGTAAACAAAGAAGCCGGACTTCTGTGTGATAGTGGTGAGCAGGGAGCAAAAGGCCTGAGCTTGAGGTATTGGAGCTGAGTTCCTCCAAGTTCCAGCTGAAAAAAGCCCTGGGTATACACAACCATGTCAGCAAAAAAAAAACTGCCCTGTCCTTGTTTCAGGAGATGATCCATTGAAAGCATTTCCCTAACAGCCTTGACATCCATTCCTGTCTTGTTTGATTAAACAGGGCAGGGACAGCTTGTTGAAGAAAAAAAAAATGAAAATAAATATGCTAATCTGTACAAAATGTAACAAAAAATTAATCACATAAAACATGTAGTGGAAGGTAGGAAAAAGACTCCCCTTCTTGCCTAAGATGGTTTCATCCTTCCACTTGCATCAACAACCAAAATTTCCAGTTACAGAGTACTCTATGATGGGGGTGGGGGGTAAGTGTATTCTTGGCTTTCTGTCATGAAGCATTACTTTCTCAGAATTGTAAGGAGACCACTTGGTCACTTGGTTATCATCTCATACTTTAATCAAATTAACCACTTACCAATCGGGGCCCTTTTTTACATTTGTTGGTTACAAGCTAAAAACTGTTTTTTTGCTAGAAAATTACTTAAAACCCCCAAACATTATATATATATTTTTCAAATACCCTAAAGAATAAAATGGCGATCATTGCAATACTTTTTGTCACACGGTATTTGCGCAACGGTCTTTCAGGCACGATTTTTTTGGAAAAATTTCACTTTTTTGAGTTAAAAAATAAGACAACAGTAAAGTTAGCCCAATTTTTTGTATATTGTGAAAGAGGATGTTATGCCAAGTAAATAGATACCATACATGACACGGTTGAAAATTGCGCACACGCGCGGAATGGCGACATAGTCCGGTACTTAAAAATTTCCATAGGCAATGCTTTAAACATTTTTAACGGTTACCAGGTTAGAGGTGCAGAGGAGGTCTTTTCCTAGAATTATTGCTCACACTCTGGCAATCACGGCGATACCTCACATGTGTGGTTTGAACACCATTTTCATATGCAGGCGCGCCTTACATATGCGTTTTCTTTGCTGCGCGAGCTCGCGGGGACGGTGGCGCTTTAATTTTTTTTTTTTTTTTTTAATTTATTAATTTTTAACACCGTTCCTTTAAAAAAAAAATCTGATCACTTTTATTGCTATCACAAGGAATGTAAACATCCCTTGTTATTGTAATATATGGTGACAGGTACACTTTTTGGAGGGCCCATCCCTCCTTTGCACTTCACAGTATTCAAATCGCCAAAAACGGTGATTCTGAATACCGTCATTTTTTAAAAATTGGCTCCGTTAGCTGCCGAGTAAACTGGAAGTGACGTTATGACGTTGCTTCCGGAATTTGCCGAGGGAGACCCGATCGGAGCCGATTCCGGCTTCTGTCAGGTCTCCTTCTAGCTGGCGGAGGCGCCGGATCATCGCTCCGGTCTCCCGGTGGGACGGGAAGCCAGAGGAGAGTGGCGGAAGGCGGCGGGAGGGGGGATGTCCCCTCCCGCCCCCTGGGATAACGGCCGAGCAGCTCTCGAGCCGGATAGGTCGCTATCCCCGGATAGCCGACTGTCCACTCTAAAAAACGATACCGGGATATAGCCTGCAGCTGCAGGCTATATTCCGGTACAGCCACTCAAAACCAGCCGCTGCCTATTTACGGCGCTGGTCAGGAAGTGGTTATACTAGGTAAATGTGGCAGCATGAGCATCAGTTTGATGTAAAGTTTTGAAGGTGGCAGTTTGGTAGGCCTGTACAGTATCTTTTCATTTTGAGGATATTGATCTGTTTTTCCATTTTATTTCTGCCTTCCTGTTATGGCACTACTTTTGGAGATTCTAGCTGATGATGATCTAAAGAAGAGCTGTGTCCTCCAAATGGACCAAAGAGAAAATAGGATTTTTTTGTACTTGTGGTAAAATCAGTTTCTTTGCATTGAAGCCTTCTGCCCTGTGTGTACATGCTTTTTTTGCTTGCACTGCTACACCATTTAGCCTAACTGTCCCACAGTAGGGTTCAACCCCATGCTCTGCCTTTGTTTTTAAAGTTGTACCTAGCATCCTACTCATGCAGAAGATACCCAGTTATTGATGATCTAAATCAGAGCTACATGCCTGAACACCGAGAAAAAGAGTGTATTGTAAATACAAAATATCCTATTTTAAGGATGTATTACTAATTATTGAGCTTCAACAGTATGTGTATTTTAAATCTACCTTGAGTTCAGCTTTAAGGTGGTTTCTGAGGTTGTAGTAGACATTTATTGGCCCCCCTTTAACTATGGTAGACCTGTTCTTGTGTCAAAAATGGCTCCTAAGTGGCATCATTTTCTAATTTTTCCACTGACAAAAAATTTGACATATATATACTAACCAAAAAATGTATTCAGTTAATTGTGTACATATACTGTATATCTATATCTATCTATATAGATAGATAGATATAGATATATATAAACATGTGGAACTGAATGGTTATTCCTTACTTAGGGATATCCAGTATGAGCAAGCCTGCTATGTATAGATCTGCTCTGTGTTTGTCCTTTCAGTCATCTGTGACAATTTGTTATTGCTCTGTTACAGTTCATTTGTGTTCACTAGTTATATGATTTGTGCATCTTGTCAAGTAGTAGACTTACTATCCTCTCTGGATCACTTTTTAAACAGAAGTATTTATTTGTATCTTGCATTTTGCAAATATGAGGGCTTTTCTAATATTCATGTGTATTAAAATGGATGTATTTGACCTTCATAATTAAAAGCTTCTTAATTAAGGTTAATGAATTGATTCATTTTGCTTATTAAAACCACAGAGCTAATAAAGTATATGCTTTTCCACTAAATTTAAACATGTATTAATCAATCAAATCATTAATTTGCCACGATTTACATAAAATAAAAAAAAAATGTTGCTTATTTTTTTTTGTAATCTGCTTGTATAGTTTCTTAGCTCATGGCAGAAACTCATCAAGTGAGAACATCTATTTTCTTGTTCATTAAGCAAACAAAAAGGTCAGCATGTCCTTAAAGTGGAGAATTTGCTGTGAGACAATCCAGGAACAGAATTAGGTTATATTAGCTAAAAAGTGATGAGTTCAATCTATTTCAAGAAAATGAACAATTCAAAACTTCAATGAATGTGAGCTAATCCAGCACAGTGATCCTTAAAGGGAATGTTATTTTGTATGTTTTCTTTATTATTTCAGAAATAAAAATGTATTTATTTCTTGTAACAAAGTACATATGCACTATTAACTGCTTTCAGAGGGATTCCCACCAGCCCTATAGGAGATGTAAACATTGGAGGCCTTTCGTGGGCTTCCCAGTCATGTGATCAATATGACAGATCACTGCTACAGTAACCATGTGATCAAGATTTCCCACTGGCCCTATTTTCACTGAATGACCTTAAACTTTCATTTACAGTGTGCACTCAGCACAAAACAGTGATGCCGGCCACACGTGTATATGTGGCAGCACAGACTAATACATATTTATAATATGCGTAGGGGTTGAATATGGATATTTCAAACATTCCTAACTGTGCATTTAGAAAGCTCTTTCTTATAGCTGTTGTGTTAGAAACAGTCCCATATGATACAGAGTAGAAACAGAATAATTAAATTTAGTCAGTTACAAACAATTTTTAATAGGTGTGCAAGAAGTTGAGCATTTTTCTGTTAGAAAGCTCAGCATTCTCTACACATTTTCAAAGTTGCAAATCATGTTCAATCTCTATCTGTTGCTTTTAAATTGTTATAAACTCATACAAGTAAAAAATAACCTATATAACTATCTTTCATTATCTGGGGTCACCAGGGGCTGACTGTTGGACGTGTGTATAGTAGACATGTGCAATTCGTTTCATAACGTTTCATTCAGCTAAATTTCAACTCATGCGAAAGAAATTATAACGAAATTAACGAATGAATTCGGCATGATTCGCTAATTCGTTAAAGGTCTAATGAAACAAAAGTCTTTAGCAAACTGCTTGCGGGCTTTCTTGTGCATCATCTTTAGAAGAGGCTCTCTTCTGGAACAAGAACCACGCAGACCGATTTGATGCAGTGTGCGGCGTATGGTCTGAGCACTGACAGGCTGACCTTCCACCCCTTCAACCTCTGCAGCAATGCTGGCAGCACTAATAGCTCTATTTCACAAAGACAACCTCTGGATATGATGCTAAGCACATGCACTCAACTTCTTTGGTCGAACATGGCAAGGCCTGTTCTGAGTGGAACCTGTCCCGTTAAACCACTGTATGGTCTTGACCACCATGCTGCGGCTCACTATCAGGGTCTTGGCAATCTTCTTCTAGCCTAGGCCATCTTTATGTAGAGCATCAATTCTTTTTTTCAGATCCTCAGAGAGTTCTTTGCCATGAGGTGCCATGTTGAACTTCCAGTGACGAGTATGAGAGAGTGAGAGCGATAACACCAAATTTAACACACCTGCTCCCAATTCACACCTGAGACCTTGCAACACTAATGAGTCACATGACAGCAGGGGAGGGAAAATGGCTAAATGGGCCCAATTTAGGCATTTTCACTTAGGGGTGTACTTACTTTTGTTGCCAGCGGTTTAGACATTAATGGCTGTGTGTTGAGTTATTTTGAGGGGACAGCAAATTTACACTGTTTTACAAGCTTTACATTCACTGCTTTACATTGTAGCAAAGTGTAATTTGTTCAGTGTTGTCACATGAAAAGATATAATAAAATATTTATAAAAATGTGAGGGGTGTACTCACTTTTGTGAGATACTGTATTTATACACATATATATGTGTGTGTGTGATATGATGTTCCTTCAAATGGATATTCAGTATTTAGATGGAGTAGCTTGGCTTTATATGTCTAATATTACTATTCTATCTTCTGGACCAGAGCCTCTACCACCCTCTGGGACCAGTAATTAGAACCAGTGGTTAGCTGGATGAATCCTAGAGAACCAAGTAATTTATCCAAAGTGCTTATGGTCTGTATAATTTGTTTTCTCCTCTTGCCTTGGAGGAAAGCTTGTATATCCAAGTACAGATCTCTCATTACTGGCATCATTCAGTCACTAAACACTTTGGAAACCAATAACTACAACTGTGTTTTTTTTTTTAATGAGCTCTGTGATTGAATGATCCAAGCTAATTTGGCTAAGTTTGGCTAAGTTGCTTCCCACCCAAAAAGATTCCCTTGTCTTCTTATTAATAGTAACCATTTTGAGATGCCTAAACTACCAGTTGCTACGTCTCAGAGATCCCTTAACAGTAAATAAACGTGGAGTTGTTGTACATATTCCATTTTTTTATTTTTTTTATTTTTTTTATTTCCAATATCCAGCACAAGTCCTGCACTGAAGCTACTTGAATATATTATTTAACTAAAGACCTTTTCTGTGCGAGATGTATGTTTTGTAGTAAAGTGAATTCTGGATTCAGGAAAAGAATAAGCACTTGATCATCTGATTTTCTCTCCAGAAGAACAGATCCATCTTTGTTCAGGCACTATCCAGGTTCGTCTACTTTCTGTCCTAAAATGCTGACTCAAATATGGCACAGTTATATAAATCCTGGTGCAGTTCTTGGCTGCTTTCTCCTGCCTGCAACAGACTTATGACATCATCCTAACCTAGGGAAAGTGCCCAATGACTGCTTTTTCATGGTAAAAGGAACTTTTTCATTGAAAAAATACTCTGTTGTTGTATATTGTGTCATTTCAGGAATTTATTAATGCAAAGTTGCTGAAAAGTCCTCTTAAATGAATGTATTCTTTACATTTATAAATCTATTTAATGTATACTATTATGTGAGTTACTTTGTTGGACATAGAATTTTTTTTTCTGTGAACAGCATGAAAATGCAAACAAACATAAACAATAACACAAACGTGATGCAAGGGTAAATACTATAAGCACGATATGTGCATTATGAAAAAGATATAGATGAAACTGCAGTTCAGTAGTTGTAATTAAGAAATCTCTTTCCCAAGAGACTTTACACCAGCTGGACCTTTTTAAAACTACCAAGAACACTGCCAACACTTTCCAAGCATTTGTGTTTGAGCAATGGAAGTGTCACTGCTACTGATGTCCTCCTATCTAGGTCACTAAGAATAAAGTATCCCCTGAGTCAAAAGGCTGCCAGTCTGCCTCAGGCACATACTATAGTATCTAACCACTGCTGAACATCACACTGAATTATGCTTTAGGGCAGAATCAGGAGATCTAACTAAAATTCTTACTTTGATGGCACAACAGACATTAGTCCAGAGAATAAGGAAATGTAATATATACACAGACTGTTTCATTTTAAAGGAAGCCTGTACTAAGGGAAAATGCTAGGCCAGGAGCCGTATGCACAGTGTACATGGAAGATCGACATGACTGGATTTGGGCTGTAGTTAGTGCAGGGTTAAATTCTATTTTCTTTCAAAAGTATATGCTCTTACCTTATTGGTGAGGAGAGGGGTGGGGCATGGTAGTCTGATAGGAGGGACCCCTTAAGGGTCAGTTGGAGCAGTGACAGCATTGGACATGCTTTTCCCTTCTCTCCATCCTGCTGAAGAAAGAGAAAATGGGGAATCTTAAAAGCATGACTTCACAAATCAGAGTAACAGAGGTGGCTAATGGCCCTCAATGGTTGTGAACCCAGCTCTAAAGTATGCTGCAGGGGTTTGGGCAGGCTCCTACCGAAGAATGTCCATGTGCTAGGAAGTCAAGGCCTCCTTTGCGCCTCAGTCTTGAAGAAACCTCAAGGGTTAGCTGCAGATCTGGGTCCCCCATTCAGGACCCTTGAGCCCCAACAGGATGGCAGCCTCCTTCAATGACTGATGGGGCTGGGAGGAATCCCCTTCCTAGGCAGAACCCAGAGGGGTAATTTGTGTCAGCCACCTGTTTTGATCCCACTCTGCTTGCCCCCTGGAACATGTGGCCTGCTCTGTAGGTTCATCACCTGCTATTTGTGTAGCCCAGCACAGTAGAGAAGCATCCACCAGAGATGGCCAGTTACCTGGAGTGGCCTGGAGAAGCTGAGGTTCCAGGGATCCCGCTGCCACACTGTCATCCCTTTATCCAGATCGGTGAACTGTTTCTGCAACCTAACCATCTGAGCAGAGTGAACAGTAGTGGCTGTTATCCCTGTACAGGGCTGCACCTGCGGAGGATGATTGGTCTGAAGGGGAACTAACTAATTGCATCCAAGTAGTCAGCTCCAGAGGAAGATTCAGTGCCAGCAGAAGTTGCTTTTCCTTCAGGGTCCGAGCACATGGCTGTGTGGCTTGTGACACATTTCAGGGCGATGCTGTGCTGAGTCCTACCATGAATAAGCCTGCCAGGGATACTAGGGCAGCGGCAAACCGCAAAAAAAACAGATATGAACTCAGATGGGGTATGTTTGTCACTCTGCGAAATGTGTAGTTTACATTTGCATGTAAATTAAGAAATTTAATGAAATGTATTATTTTTTTCACATTTTATTTTTTACATACAGTCATCAGTACAGTACAGCATCATCGTGTGACTCATGTGGTGGTGATCAGGGACACTGACTGGTAACAGGATGTTGAAAATAAATAAATAAATCATTTTTTGTTCTATTTAATTTTCATTTATTTTTCATTTTTAACCTTTTTTTTTCATTTTTTTTTACTATTTTTTTTTTTACATACACGTTCACGTATGGCTCTGAGGGGTTATCAGGGTGTTTTTTTTACATTTTGTTTATTGTTACAATGAAGATCATTGTAACAGAAATGTTTTCAACTGTCATCAATGGTTAACGTACATGACAGCTGTGATCAGTAGTGATCTGTGAATCTGTGTTTGGTATAGTGATCACATGTTCACCCAGCCCCGAGTACCAGGTACTGCAATCCACTGTGTCCAGTGGACACCGTGGTCACTGGGGGGGAGTGGGCGCTTTGCACCTCAGGGGTCATGCAGCGTGCTCCTGAACCTGGGGCAGGCACATAACGTATATGTACATGATTGTGCCTGCACGTGCTGACCTGCCATAGTATATGTGCTGTGGCAGTTCAGCAAGTGGTTAAGCATGTACATTTAACATTTTTTCCAGTGTTATAGGGGAGAAGTCACAACCAAAAAACGCTACAGCACTGACACTGTGCCCATCCTGTAGTTATAAAATGTCATCTAACACGTATATACAGTGCCTTGTATTCGGCCCCCTCAAACTTTGCGACCTTTTGCCACATTTCAGGCTTCAAACATAAAGATATAAAACTGTAATTTTTTGTGAAGAATCAACAACAAGTGGGACACAATCATGAAGTGGAACGAAATTTATTGGATATTTCAAACTTTTTTAACAAATAAAAAACTGAAAAATTGGGCTTGCAAAATTATTTAGCCCCCTTAAGTTAATACTTTGTAGCGCCACCTTTTGCTGTGATTACAGCTGTAAGTCGCATGGGGTATGTCTCTATCAGTTTTGCACATCGAGAGACTGAAATTTTTGCCCATTCCTGCTTGCAAAACAGCTGGAGCTCAGTGAGGTTGGATGGAGAGCATTTGTGAACAGCAGTTTTCAGTTCTTACCACAGATTCTCGATTGGATTCAGGTCTGAACTTTGACTTGGCCATTCTAACACCTGGATATGTTTATTTGTGAACCATTCCATTGTAGATTTTGCTTTATGTTTTGGATCATTGTCTTGTTGGAAGACAAATCTCCGTCCCAGTCTCAGGTCTTTTGCAGACTCCATCAGGTTTCCTTCCAGAATGGTCCTATATTTGGCTCCATCCATCTTCCCATCAATTTTAACCATCTTCCCTGTCCCTGCTGAAGAAAAGCAGGCCCAAACAATGATGCTGCCACCACCATGTTTGACAGTGAGGATGGTGTGTTCAGGGTGATGAGCTGTGTTGCTTTTACGCCAAACATAACGTTTTGCATTGTTGCCAGAAAGTTCGATTTTGGTTTCATCTGACCAGAGCACCTTCTTCCAGTTTCAAGTCTGGACTTAGGTTAGCTCTTAGACACCATTCTTGACTTTTGACGACAAGTGTTTACGAGAGGTAG
>BLSH010374790.1:1289300-1306781 GCA_018402905.1 Glandirana rugosa
TCACAAGGTCACATGTACAGCGATCGCTAAAAATCAGATCGCTGCACTATGTGATATTGTGACAGGGGGGTGACAGGTAGTGAAAGGGTTAACTAGGGGGCGATCAGGGGGCGATCAAGGGGTTAAATGTGCCTATGTGACCTGGTGTTAGTGTAGTGTTGGTGCACTCACGTTTTTAGCTGCTTCTTCTTCCTCTCTGATGTCGAAAAGGACATCAGGGAGGAAGAGGAGTGAACTTCCCCTGCCTCTGTTTACATTTACAGAGGCAGGGGAGTAATGTCATTGGCAGGGCGATCTACAGCTCCAGGCCAAAAATCATTGGCCTGGCGCTGTGGAGTGATCTTCCCTCAAGCCAATGCCGCTGCAGTACACGCGCCCAGGGGGCGCGCGTGCGCACATTGCTCGTTATCGCGGCCGCCGTCGTATGACGGCGATTTGCAATAACGAGCCAACTTGCCGCCGTCAACCTGCAGTTGGCGGTCGGCAAGTGGTTAAAGGAGCTTCCAGATTCCAATAAGCCCCCCACCCACAGGCCCCAACAACCACCGGCTAGGGTTGTCGGGAAGAGGCCCTTGTCCCCTCTTGTTGAGGGCATGTGGCCTGGTATGGTTCAGGAGAGGGGGCGCTCGCTTGTCCTCCCCTATCCTGACCTGCCAGGTTGCATGCTCAGATAAGGGTATGGTATGGATTTTGGGGGGACCCTACGCCATTTTTTTTAAGTTTGGCGTGGGGTTCCCCATAAAATCCATACCAGACCCGAAGGGCCTGGTTTGGATTTTGGGGGAACCCGGACGCAATTTTTTAAAAATTTTGCCGTGGGGTTCCCCTTAAAATCCAGATCAGACCCGAAGGGCTTGGTATGGATTTCGGGGGGGGAGGGGTCCCCATGCCGTTTATTTTTATGCTGTATATATATATATATATACACCACCTGAAGTGTATTATATATTGTACACTGCCAAATGCACTGTATACATAGTCTACACTGAATGCAGAGTATATATAGGCTGTATATATATATAAATTAATACTGTCTAATAATAAATTAATTAATATAAGTGGATTATATACTGTACACCACCGAATGCACTGTATATATAGTCTACACTGAACACTGAATACACTGAATGCAGCGTATATATATATATATATATATATATATATATATATATATACTAGACTGTATATATATATATATATATATATATATATTAATACACTGCCCGAAGTGTATTACATACTATACACCGCCGAATGCACTGTACATATAGTTTACACTGAATGCAGTGTATATATGTATATACAGTTGTGCTCATAGGCTTACATACCCTGGCAGAATTTATGATTTCTTGGCCATTTTTCAAAGAATATGAATGATAATACAAAAACATTTCTTTCACTCATAGCTAGTGTTTGGCTGAAGCCATTTATTATCAATCAAATGTCTGACTCTTTTTAAATCATAATGACAACAGAAACTACCCAAATTACCCTGATCAAAAGTTTACATACCCTGGTGATTTTGGCCAGATAACATGCACACAGGTTGACACAAAGGTGTTTGAATGTCAGTGCAGCACTGGATGAAAGATGCAAGGGTCTGTCAGAAGTCCAGAAACTCATTGACCTTTTATACACACACACTAATTACAAGCAAACAGATCTCAGGTAAGGATGGTTACCTTTAATAGCCATTCAAACCCTTTTGTTGCAACTTGTGTTCATGTTATCAAGCCAAAATCACCAGGGTGTGTGAACTTTTGATCAGGGTCATTTGGGTAGTTTCTGTTGTCATTATGATTTAAAAAGAGAAAACACAGTTGATTCATAATAAATGGCTTCAGCCATACACTAACCATGAGTTAAAGAAATGTTTTTGTGTTCTCATTCATATTCTCTGAAAAATGGCCAAGAAATCATAAATTCTGCCAGGGTATGTAAACTTATGAGCACAACTGTATATATATTCTTACACTGCCTGTACTGATTGTATATACTCTACACTGTATCTATATACTGCACTGCCTACATGCCACTAACTAACCTGGCTAATCTAACCTAACTTCTCCACTTTCACATACTACATATGGCCGCTGTGTAAGCAGCCTTATATAGTGTGGGGTGTGGAATTAGCCCCCTGAGCCATGATTGGCCAAAAGGCACCCTGCCTTTGACCAATCATGGCTGTTTCTGCAGAGCATGCTGTGATTGGCCAAAGCATGCAGGTGTCTTTTCCCCCGCAATCTTGTACTGCACTATGGGGCGTTCAGCGGTGCTCGAATTTGCCACAAACGCCCCATAATGTTACGTTTGACTTGAATATTGGGCCCATTCCTAATATTAGATATTTTTTTGTTTCAATCATTTTTATTGAGTTTCATCGTATACAACAATAATAAAGGAACCAGATTGTCATACAGTTGTCATGCAATGGGCAAAGCATATAGAAGCCCACGGGTAAGGACTTATGTCATAAACAAGATGCAATTATAGCTAACATAGGATCCGTAGACATGCAATTAGTGCTAGGCATATCTTAATGGAAGTTACCTCATACCTCCAGCCACCCCATAAGGGATCAAGCTGTAGCAGGGGGGACGAGGCAACATTGCCCATTTTCAATCGTCTCTTGATGGCTGTAATTATTGTGAAATATAAACGGAATATTGAACAATAGAATGTGAATTTGTAGCCAGTTTGTGTTAGTGGCTTTTAAACATTGTAACTTTGCATTCAGACGTAAAGGGGGTCAGATAAACACAATTCATTGTATAGGGTTATACATTGAATTATGACCCAAAAAGAAGAAGAAGAAAAGGATGAGACAGTTATTTGATTGCTAGTACTACCAAGTAGTCCTAAAGTTGTAAGTTATTTGAGTACCATAAATACCAAGGTGACCATTGCCAGAGTGCCTTTTGGTATTGCTCTGCGGAGAAGGCCATCATCAGCTCATATGAGTAATGTGTGTGGGTCAATTCTATCACCTCTGTTGAGATGGGGGGTAGCGGGTTCTTCCAATTCCTAGTAATTGTGAGTCTGGCTGCTAAGAGTACATGAGTAATTGTGTGTTGTGTGAAGTGTGGGAGGGTGTCTTTGTCTAGAGATAGAAGAGCAAGGCTGGGGTTTGGTGGAATTTTTAATTGGGCGATTTTAGAGATGATGGAGAAGATAGTGTGCCAATATGTTTTGATTTTTGGACATCCCCATAGTATGTGTAGTAGATCTCCTTTCCCTGCACAGTTTCTCCAGCATTTATTTGGAAGCTGTGGATTGAAGTGCGAAAGTTTGTCTGGGGTCATGTACCATCTCTTTCCAAAATAATTTTTATTGTTTTTTGCAAGCAAATACAGAGATATGTCATTAACATAACAGTATCAGGAAAATCACATCGTAATAATTAACCATCTAGTGAAGCATTAGGGGATCTTGACAGGCTTGTGTGGCGCCAAACAAGTAAGCATTTGTGTTAGGGGAGGAATACTATGGAAAACCGAGAGATTGACCATCATAGTGCGTATCCCGAACCCTGATGAGGACCCTCTCTGAGAGCACCCCCTTGGGAACAAACTGTGCTCCTCGGGAGGAACCTCAAGCAAAACATATTCCCCGCAAGCCTGAAATGCTTATAAACTATTCCAAAAACCTTTGAATGTTTAACAACAAATACCTGACCTATAATTAGGTAGATGTCTCGTATATCTCATGGGGGAGTGGGGGGGAGGAGGAAGGGAGGGGAGGGGGGAAAAGTTGAGGGAAGAGGGAGGGGGTAAAATATGGAACAAATTAAACTTGAGAGGACCTGCATGTAACCTTGGGGGATTCAAGTTGTATCATTACCAGCTACGTTCTTATTAAACCAAGTTGACCAGGGTGCCCATATTGATTCCACCTTTCCGTATGTATGATTGATGATTGATAACATTTTTTCAAATTGGTAGTGGGTATTTATGGATGCTGTTATTGATTTAAAAGACAGTGGTTCAGGGTTTTTCCAGTTTTTAGTAATATTGTGGCGTGCCACTAAAAGTATGTGTGAGGTGATTAATCTAACGTGTGGGGGAAATCCTCTATGCTCAGGTTTAATATTGCTAGTTCGGGTGAAAGGGTTATGTTCATCTCTGTGACCTGAGATAGACTGGCGACTTCTTTCCAATAAGTTGGTACTTTTGGGCACTCCCATAATATGTGCGCAAGAGAGCCAACTCTCCCACACTGTCTCCAACAAAGTTGAGAGGCTGGTTTGTTAAATTTAGCCATTTGTCTAGCGGTCATGTACCTCCTTGGATTATATTTTGGGTAGTTTCCCATAATGCTGTACATCTAGTGGCTGCATATGAGTATTTAATTGCTTTCTCCCATTTCTCTGAAGCTATAGGTCCGCCAAGATCTCTTCCCCATTGAATGTAGGGTAGGAGTTGCTCGAATTGGAGTTTCTCCTGAAGTGTATTATATACTAGGAAAATCCCTCTTTTACCTACTGGGTCTTGTAAAAGGAATTTGTATACCATAGTGGGTATTTTTGCTCTGAGTTGGGGGTTATTTTTCAAACAGTGTGCTAACTGTAAATAGGTGAAATGCGAGTTTTCCTATAGGTTCAATTCTGACTTGAGGGTTGGGAATGATTTTAGCTTCCCATTATCATATAGTTGATGAATAAATGATGGACCCTGTCCTACCCGCCTTGGGAGGTAAAGGGAGGGAGCAAGTTCTTTGATAGCGTTTATTCTGAGATTGATTTCAGTCAGTGGGGTATGTTTCCACCTGTAATTTGTTAAATTGTGCCAGGTCTTAATTGTAGCTATCATTGTTAATGGAAAAGTTCTATGTAGCTTGGTTTTAGGATGTATGCTACATAACCAGTTTTGCAGGTTATGATTAGGGGTGTTATGTACTTCAATGTCTCCCCATCTCATTTCCGGTCTGTGGAGGAACCATTCTCTTGCTTGAGATAGTATTCTGGCCCAGTAGTAATTGGTTATGTCTACTAGACCTGAGCCCCCAGCTAATTTGTGTTTATGTAACCTATGATTAGCAATTCTGGGCTTCTTACCTGCCCAAATGTACTTGTGAAGGGAGGTTTGCAGTGATATCAGGAAGTGTTTGGGGATAGGTATGGGTAAAGTACGAAACATGTATAGTAATTGGGGAAGGACATTCATTTTAAACCCAGCTAGCCTGCCTAGCCAGGAAAAGTTATGCTTGCTTAACTCATTCAAAGCTTGGTTGTATTTGTCTTTATATTTCCCGTAGTTTTATTTGAATAGTGTGGCGGGGGAATTGGTGAGTGTTATTCCAAGGTATGCTAACCCTTCATCGGCCCATTGAAAGGGGAATTGTAGGCTAATCGTATTTCTGGATACTGCATCTAGCCCTAGGCCTAGTAAATGAGATTTAGATGAGCTGGCTTTGTAGAAGGAAATTTTACCATATTCTAGTAGCAGGTCATACACCGCGGGTAGAGATGTTAGTGGGTTAGTGAGTATCAGTATAATATTGTCCACGAATAGGCTTATTTTATGCATGTGTCTACCTATTTGCAGACCAGTTATTAGGGTAGACTGCCTTATAAGCTCGGCAAGGGGCTCGATGGATAAATTGAAAATCGGGGGGAAAGGGGACACCCCTGACGAGTGCCGTTAGTAATTGAGAATGGACGGGAGAGCAATTCTCCCACATACACTTTAGCCGAAGGTGTGGAGTACAGGGCCATTATGGCAGACAGAATCATACCTTTAAATCCAAACTTCAACAGTACTTCTTTCATGTACCCTGTCGAAAGCCTTCTCTGTGTCCAGAGTTAGAAGCAGAGAAGGCGTTCCTCTCACATTTGCTTTGTGAATTAAATTTAGTAGTCTTCTGGTGGCGTCTGACGCTTGCCTCCCCTTTACAAACCCAGTTTGATCTTTGTCAATTAGTCCTGGTAGTAGATTGGTTATTCTTTGGGCAATTCATTTAGCATATAATTTAAGGTCCACATTTACGAGGGAGATGGGTCGAAAATTTTGTGGGGCATCCGGGGTTTTACCTGGCTTGGGTATTGTAACAATCACTGCTAATAACATTTCAGAGGGAAATGTGGAGGTGGAAGCAACGTAGTTGAAGACATCACAAAGGTGTGGGTTAAGTATTTGCTGGAATTTTTTATAGTAGTCACTAGACAGGCCATCAGGGCCTGGTGCTTTGTTGGGGGTCAGGGAAAGGATCGCTCGTCCTATTTCTTGTGCAGAAAAGGGGGAGTTAGGCCTTCCAATTGTTCTGGGCCAATTGTTGGGAGTTTAATTTGGGAAAGGAGTTGAGGGATATCGTTCTTGGTCGGTTGGGGGGTCTCTTTATCATCTTTAATGTTGTATAGGGAGCTATAATATGTACTGAATGCATCTGCAATTTCCTGAGGATTAATTACTTTTTGTTTGGTAATGGGGTGAATTAGGTACGGGATATGACTTTATCTCTCTGTCCTTTGATTATGTTGGCCATACGCTTCTCTGCTTTGTTAGAGGTCGTGTATGAATTTGCTTTTCATTTGCGGTAAGCCCTTTCATGAATTTCTAAGAGAATATGTCTCAATTCCTGACGTTTGGCCAGAAGTTGAGCTTTGATATCTTGAGAAGGATGAGCTTTGTTTTGGAGATCAAGTTGTGAGATTTCCTTTGTAATGTCTTCTATACGCCGCGTCCTCATCTTACCTGCCCTAGCATTTTGTTATATTAATATACCTCTAATATGCGCCTTATGCGCCACCCATAGTGTGGTCGGTGAGGGAACCATTCCCACGTTCATTTTAAAAAATTCTGTTAGCTGATCAGAAATATAGTCTGCATATGGGGGATTTTGCATGATGTATGAATTCGCTCTCCACAGCCTGTATGAGTTTTGGGAGGGATTTAGTACAATTTTAATTTGCACAGGGGCATGGTCTGACCACGTTATTGTATCTATATCTGCTGCTGAAATTTTTTGTAAGGACCACTTATCTACTAGGAAGTAGTCGATCCTAAAGTACGAGTTGTGGGGATGAGAGTGGAATGTGTAATCTCGTTCCGAGGTGTGGAGGCATCTCCACACATCATGCAAATCCTGGTTCCGAATAAAGTGTAACATTGCAGAGGTTGTCCTAGAGGAAACATGTGTTGTGTCCATTGTATTGTCAGGGGCTATATTAAAGTCACCACAGATGATCAGAGCACCTTTCTTGATAGTGTTTACTTTCTTCATCAAACGGTTCAGAAACCGAATCTGGTGCATGTTGGGTGCATATAAACATACCATGGTGCAGATAGAGGAGTTTACGATACACCTTAAGATCAAATATCTGCCCATTGGATCAGATATTTGTTCCTGAAGGTTGAATAGGATCTTTTTATGGAACGCTATCATCACTCCTCTCTTCTTGGTGTCCTGATTTGATGCCCTGTAGATAGAGGGGTAATTTTGGTTGCGGCAAAGGTGTGTGTCTCTGTCCAAGAGGTGTGCGCAAACTATGTCACTATGTGACTGAAAGGCTGTTCTCCAGAGGGATCTCCTCTTAGCAGGATGATTGAGCCCTTTCACATTTATGGAGAGAATATTAAGAGCCATAGATGTTGGTGAAAGATATTTTTGTGGGACTTACATGACCCGTCCTGGGAAGAACTGGCGGCCTCGAAAAAGTAGGAGCTTCCTGGTTCAATTTGCTAGTAGGGATCATCTCTTTGGGGCGATTGTGCTTTGCTCGTTACAACTTGTAGAAAGTTCTCTTGGTCACATGCAGAAAAGATAACTTGAAGGAGGAACCATAAAAAAAAAACAGAAACAAAACAATGCAGCTTATATGATAGAACATAGCTGCAAAATGTATAGAAGGGGGAAACAGTTCAGTTACTGAGGAAGCACTATAAGGGCGGTGCCCAGAGAGCTGTAAGTTCCATGGTAATGTAGTATTTTAGGATTTCATCTGTATCTATTTCTGGTTCTATTTCCGGAGTTTGAAGAACTCCACTGCGGGGCGTACGTTTGGGTTTAGTCCCCGACTCTGGTAGGTGTGATGATTCCGGGATTATTCCCCAGGATTTTAATAGGGACATGCCTTTCTCTAGTGACGTGATTAAATGGGATTCTCCATTGTGTTCAATGCTCAGCTTGGATGGGTGTTTTCCATTTGTAGTGTATATTATTGTTTCGGAGGGATTTAGTGATCGTATTGAGTTGCCTGCGTTGGTCTAGGGTGAATTTAGACAGATCTGCGAATATTTGAATACTTCCATATGAGTCAGAGAGTTTCCCAAGCGTGCGGGCTTTTTGCAGAACCTGCTCCTTTGTGGGATAGAAGTGGATCGCAAGAGGACATCTCTCGGTATGTCCGCGGACAGAAAGGATGGCTTTGGCAGTCTGTGTATTCGATCTATAGTCAGTTGAATCGGGGTGAGTCCTGGTACAAAGGACACAAATAGGTCCTCGACATACTTGGATAAGTCTTGTTGGGCAATATTCTCGGGGACCCCCCTTAGTTTGATGTTATTCCTTCTCGAGCGGTCCTCGAGATCCGCTAATTTGGCCCTTATCCACTTCCTGCCCTCTTCTCCTTCGTCATGTTGGTCAATGATGTCATTAACCATAGTCGCTATGTCAGTGATAGCCTGTTCTACTTGGTTGACTCTTTCTCCTAATGAGGATATTTCCTTAGTAAAGTTATGTGCAATGACATGAAATTCCTTGTGGAGGGACCTGTGCAGTGTTAAAAGCATCTCTTTCATTTGGGTACCCAGTACAGGCTGGTTTGTAGTGGGGAAGTTTGCTATAGGGGATGCATGTGTCTCATGCTGCTGGGACAATGGCGCTGGATCACTCACCCCTTGTGTCGGATCATCCATGTCCAGCCGCATTCTAGCCTTTGCTGGGCTGGAGCAGGGATGGCTGGAAGGGAGAGGAACGTTTTGTGGAAACGTTCCCTCCGTGTCACCATCTTCATCCGGCAGCTCCGAGTAGTGTTTGGAGCGTGCAGTGTGTCCCTGCCAGCCGGCGCCATCTTGGCGGCTTTCAGGCCGGAGAAAATATGCCATTAGTTTTTTTGGTTTGCAGTCACCTTGCCTTTTCCTCGACATGCCGATCTTCTCCCTGGACTTCCCGGGGTTAAATACACTCGGTATGCTGATTGTCCGTGCAACCGTAGCTCTGGGAATTGTCGCTCTCTTCTCTCTGGGACCAAGAGCTCCTAGCTCACACTGCCATCAGCCTCGCACGCCAGCCACGCCCCCTCAACAAGATATTTATTAAATACTGTAACATATTGTTGATTGACCATACCAAGAATAAACAGTCATTTCTTACGTTTATTTCGAAATAATAAAACAAATGTTGCTCATGCATTTGATTAGAAACTGATATATGTAGAATATGTATAAGACTTAGCATTTTGAAAATTTGCACTTAAATACCAATAGCAAGCACATTCTTTTAGCAAGTAATGTATGGCTACCATAATCACAATGCATCTGAGATGCAAATGAGCTACATTTATTCTACTGTGTATTTCACAATGTCAGCGCACCAAGAGTAAATGCAAATATTTGCATATACATTAAAAATGTGAAAGGAGTTTTACTTGATATATTAGAAATGTGTTTTCTACTGATTCTATATCAGTGGAAAATGCTGTGTTTACTGCACTCCCATAACTCATTCTAACTGGTCTGTACACTTTTACTGTAATATAACGTATGGCAGAGACAGTGAGTGATGTCATCCTATCCTTACAGGGCTAAAGCTAAAACACAAATAAGAAGGGAGGGAGCAGAGGGGATGTAATGAGTAGAATGTGCTTAACCAAGTGTCAGCCTAATCTGTCCAACCTCTATCTCATGTGTCTGTTGGTGTAACAGCAAGCCAGTTCTCTGATGCCAATGCTTTCACTGAAAATACTTTAGTGTGTTAACTAGCTTTTTCAACCTCTTTCGGTTTTGGTGTGTCACACTTTGTTCGCTCAACTGAAACAGACAATGACATCAGTTTAAAAGTGAGAATTTACTGAAATGGACTTTCAGTTCTAAGCCAGATTTGTAGAAGATAATAGTCATGCTCTTCTGCTCTTGCAGATTTTTAATCAGGATGATGTGTCTAAATAATAACAATACATGACAAGACACTAGCCAACTAACTTTGTATGAAACAGGCAGGATTTAGTACACCAAAATAGTTTTTATTTTATATGAAAAATGTAGTGGCCACTGGATTGAAAAGAAGTATTTAAAAATAAAAAAACAATTATGATGCTAAATGGGGTCTATTTATATACCATGAAGACTTTATTGAGAAATGCAACAGGATATTAAGAAAAAAAAAAGAAGCAGCATTAAAGACGTACAAAAACAAAGTAAGAGTGTAGAAAAACTAGAAACTGTGTCAACTTCTCATAACATATTTGTTTGCCGACCAATAATATGAGGTGACCGCAAACAATCACATATAAAAGAAACAGAAACAAAGTAAAAAAAAGGGAAAAGAAAAGAAGAATAACCAACACAATGAAAGACTCTCCTGAGAGGAGTCTGTGTCACATAAACAGTTCTCCTGACCTCTATACCTTTATTAGGGTGTATAAGTTTGTATGCTTGCTTCAGTATCCCAGTATTCCCAGTATTCCCCTCTGGAACCAAATTGTAGTTATATAGCATGAGAGACCCAGTGTATACAAAGAAAGACCCATTGACATCCTACCCTTCAGGGAGGGTCACAAGAAACTACTGGGGTAGCTCTCACTGTATGCCTCTGTTGAAGGGCAATATGGGAAATCAGACCAGGAATGGAGTAAAATAAAAAAGGGGGGTTTAGCAAGAAAAAAGGGTTAAGAGGGGGACAGTAATAGAATGGTGGTGGTGGGGGACAAGGAACTCCCTCTTCCAATACAATGCGTCCCATTGTAGCTACCTAATTTGGCTATTGTCTCCTGGTATGACCTGGTCCACTGGTCTCAGTTTAGGTGAGAAATTGAGGTTTAATTATAAATGTTTTTGCATGACATTCACCCAGGATTCACACATTTTTTCAATAAAATCCAATTAAAAAAATGTATGAATCTTGGGTGAAAGTTGTAGAAATTTTGTGTTATAACAGTTATAAATCAACTCTTGAGTATAATACTAAAGATAGCAAAACAAATCAAATCACAAAAAAAATCTCCAGGTACAAACTGTAAATACCAATTAGAACAACTGGCTTAGATTATTCTTATTCCCAAACCCCCTCAACCCAGCTAGCTCCCTATCAACCAGTCTTTTCTCCCAATGATGCACTCATTGTTCAGTTTTAGGCAGTGGCATCTCTGCTCCACACATTGTGGTGTTTCTCACAATTATTTCCACTCAGCTTGTGAATTATAAGCAGTTAGATGCAGTGTTTTAATGCAATATCTATTTCTGTCCGGTATGCCTTGGCCATGCAGGGCAAAGCAACAGGTTCATTTGAAAGTGGGTCTTACCAGCTCTGCAAATATATCCACACTTTGCTGCACCCACTCTTCTGTTCGGCTGTCAGGGGTGAAGAGAGAAAGCCTTGGGTAGGGATAATGTCAGCAGTGATCCAGCTTTTGATTCCATAATTGACACCATTGAAGAAAAGAATTAAAGTGGTTGTAAACCTCAGACATGAAATAAAATATGAACAAAGAATATCCCTCTATAGTGTGTACTTGTCTCAATCTAGAGCAGTAAATGATATTTCTGTTTGCTGCTTCATTCCTCTGCAATCAGAATGAATCACTTCTGACAAATTTTCCTGACAACAAGAGGAAAATGTTGACAGGGGAGGGACCTCCAGCTGATTGACAGCCTCTGCCCTGTTTCTATGTGCTGTGTGAAGGTGTGTGTGTGTGTTCCCTCCAATCATCTCTCAAAGCTCTCCTCGCGTGAGCTCTGCAAAGTATAACTTCAGTTCTCCGCCCTCTTTTTTTTCTGAACTCCCACACAGCTTTTTAAAATCAGTACTTTAAATGGATGTAGATAAGAGTAGACTGCAGAAAAACAGGTATGATTTACTGTATGTAGGAGGATTTGTTTCATCTCTGTATATCACCTGAGGCTAGTAACTTCACTGGGTATGGAAGGGTTTACAACCACTTTAAACAATTTCAAGGTAAAAGTAAGGAAGTCCTCTTGTCCTGCTTGTCATAAAGGATAAAGGACTGAAAATGATAACAATGTTGATGATGATTGTGATAATAATAATAATAATAATGACGCTTATGATATCACCTAACTTGTAACCTCAGTCAATGGGTGAGATTTACTGAAACTGGACCACTCAGAATCTGGTGCAGTTGTGCATGGTAGCCAATCAGCTTCTAACTTCAGCTTCTTCAATTAAGCCTTGACAATAAAACCTGGAAGTTGATTGGTTTCTATAAAGAGTTGCACCAGATTTTGCATACTCCGGTTTTAGTAAATCCTCCCTAATGTCTTGACAACTGAATCCTAACCTAGCTTGGAGAAGACAAATTGTGCTGTACTCTATACTCTGTACTCTGTACACACACAATTAGGGCCACCCAAGATGCATGAGGCCATGCTTGGATGCAGTGGTGGCTGGTGGTATACTTTTTAGAGGGGGGGGGCAAACAATGGACCCACAGCCCCCCCGGTCGGTTCGGTCATCCGCATGGGCAATGGGCGGCGGCTTTCCCTGCATGTCCTCTTCCTCAGCATCACGATGTCTCCTCCCTCCTCCTAGGCGGCCAATAGGAGTGCCTCTCCTTTTGGCCAATCGGGTGACGGGTCTCATGACCCACTTCCTGAATCAGGCAGACAATAGGAAATATTAATTCGCTATTGTCACACAACTGGGTGGGCTCGGGGTGCAGTGCTCTGCGCCCGAGCCCACCCTTTTTTGAAGCCTATTAGAGCCTCTGGCTCTAATCACATGCTTAAAAAAACAAAAAACATTGGAATACATGTGTCCCAGCATGTAGATCAGGGGGCCGGATGCATGGATAGGGGGATGACTCCCCTGCACCCTGCATTACAGGCCCCCACTGCTTGGATGTTTTACCAAAGTATCTGAGTAAGAAATGCTCCTTTTGAGATTGTTTGCAATGAGCTCAGGGCATGCGCACCCATATAGATCTTTATTGGTGAAGGAGGCTCTGGCTGAGCTGAGCACATCCCATTGCACCAGGCATTGGGTGGCCATTTAAATGGCCTGCAACGCAAACCATGTTTGTCAGAATTTCTCCTAATCTCTTAAGGCATATAATAATTGCTCCCCTAGTATATCGTTTTTCAATGTTTGAAAAACAAAAATGGAAACATGATAGCAGAACATTTATCTCACCTGCTCCGTATTCACACTGAGACAAAGCTATAATTCATCTTTTCCCTTTCCCAAATATGCAGAGTGCTCTGAAGTCACAGTAAGTGTCCTCCTCAGCCTTCTTCATATCTAATTGGAGCTCCTGTGTTAGAAACTAATTAAGCTGCATTGTCTGAGTATGCACAGCTTCCGTAACAGCAGGTCTATGACAAACAAAACAGATTGATATTGTATATACACAAAAAGAAATAGAACACTTTAACATCAAAAAATTGTTTTACCATTTAAAGTCTGGTCACTTTTTCTTTGAAATGTCCTATATTCTACAAAGGTTTGCTATAAATACTAGAACAAAAATTATGTCTTTATTTTTGTGCCACCTACTATCATTTTCTATTGTTTAATCAGTTTTTTATGGTTTTCAATAGACATGATTTATATCTATTTCTTTATGCTGCTGTTCTGCAAACAATGTTTTTCTTTCTCAAGAATTTGTTCTTTATACCTTAGTTATTATACCCTTAACCCCTTAACATGATAGCTTTGTACCCTCTAGACATTTACAAATGTGTATTCTGTACTGCTGCACTGTTTTCTCAGTAACCAGAGGAGCAGGAGGCAGATGGTAATCAAAAATGTACAATAAAAAAAATAATCTCAGTCAGTCGCAGGAGTTGCACTTTATATTCTCATCTTGCCTTGTAGTCAGGTGCCACTGTTTTCTTTTGCGCTGTCAACACATCTAACTATATTTAAAAAAAGACCACTTGCATGCCAATGGTATCTAAAGTTCAAATGGCACAAACAATTATTTCATGAACTTGGCTGAAAACTAGTGCAAGAAGGAAATTGTTGAACAGTGCAACCAACTAAGGCCCCTTTTACACTCCAAAGTTACATGACAAGTCGTACCCCATGATTTCCAATGAGTACCGTTCATATCTGTGCGACTTCAAAGTAGTTCCTGCACTACTTTGGTCTGACTTTGATACGACTTGAGGTCTATTAACCTAAAGATTACAAAGGTATTGCTTAAAGTCACGTCAGAGTTGTGCTAAAGTCGTGTCACTTTCAAGTCATACAAGTGTGAAAGGGGCCTGAGTTGTTCTTTTATTTCTAAATTTACGAACAAATAATGAAACCGGGCATCTGCTTACTTGTGGCAGCTGCCTCGTTTTTGTTCTAGTTTTCATGTGTCCAGTTATTATACAGTAAGCCCTGGCTCACACCAGTGCGGCATTGAAGTTATGCTACTTCAGTGCAATTTCAAAGCTGACTATCAGTGTGATTTAACCACTTCAATTACCCCCTTCCTGCCCAGGCCAGTTATCATGTTTCAGCACTGTCACACTTTGAATGACAATTGCGCGGTCATGCTACGCTGTACCCATATAAAACTTTTTTCATTTTATTTCACACAAATAGAGCTTTCTTTTGGTAGTATTTAATAACCACTATGTTTTTTTTTTTCATTTTTTGCTAAATAAACTAAAGCAGGCTTTAAAATATTGTTTTCTTTGTTTTTGTAAATAAATAATCTTTCTTCATAAATTTAGGCCAAATTGTATTCTGCTACATTTCTTTGGTGAAATAACCCAAATCAGTGTATAATATTCGCTCTGTAGAAAGTTATAGAGTCCACAAACTATGGTATATACAGTATCTGAAAATTGATCAGTCCTGATTTACAGGCATGAAAATGCCAGGTCAGTGCAAATACCTCCAAATGACCCCTTTTTTGAAAGTAGACAGTCTGAGGTAATTAGTAAGAGACATGGCATGTTTTTTGAAGTTGTATTTTTTTGTCACATCTTTTGGAAAATTAAGTAAAAAAAAATTTTTTTTTTTCACATTTTTTACATACTGTCACCAATGTTGTAGAGCATCATCATATAACTGGTGTGGCGGTCACCAGGGACACTGACTGGAGCAGCCGTGCGAGGCGTGTTCTCGGGAAGACGTCATATGATCTCCTCTCAGAACAATAGGGTTCCTGCCCGTCTGTCATTTTACAATGACGCGGACAGGAAGCAGTTAATGTAGGATATCATTGCGGCTTGTGACTTCATTAAAAAGATGTCAATGCAAGTCGCAATGAAATTGCACAAAAATAATGCAGGAACCTTCTTTGAAAATTGCGTGACTTGAGTCGCAACGATTTGAACAGTTTCATTGCCAACAGTTCCATTGGAGTGCACCTTGTCATGCGACTTTGAACTGTCAAATTGCATGACAAATCGGATAGGAGTGAGCCAGGACTAAATCAACATCAGAACGTGCATATGAAAATAAAAAGTGAAATGCTTACCATCTGAGTACTGGTTCTAACTGTTGAACATGCTGTATGTTCTCACTTTCTTACTGTTCACTTATCATAACCTAAAGGTTCTATTTTACCAACCATGTAGAAATCAATTGCTGACTATAAAATCAATATGCAGATTTGCATTTCATGTAATCACAATTTATGGTAATAAAACAAGTCATTACAATGCTTGGTAGTGACACAGTGACACAGTGGTAGTGACACAGTCCTGACAGAGTTGCTGTATGCACTGTACTGTATGTCCAGACAAAACAGTTTTTTCTTAGTTTTGGATTAAAGGCATTGCATGCATTGTTAAAGACCTGGTGCAGTCCTGGGCACAAACAAACAAATGTTTTCCCAGCACGTCAACTAGCTAGTCAGCAAAGAAAACCAAATTACACTGTGTAACAATTTTTGTTAAAAACAGAGGCTTTAGCCCCCTTAGTAGAGGCTAAATCTAGATATAATAGGCTGTCAGTGTTAATACCGGTAAGAAAACTGGAGCTTAGTTGGTTTCTCTCTGTTCAAGCTCTATCCCGTAGTCTCGCCTCTATATCAGTATCTGCTGCCGAATATATATACAGTTTTTTGAGATTGTTGTTTTCATATTTTTCCTTGCAACCAACCTCTCTGACACCTTACAGGTGAACTATGTAAAGCACTACTTTTGTACATGTACCGGTACTGTCCTTCTTATAGGGATCACCTTGTTATTTGACTTTTTGTAAACCCAATAAATAATTTGAACAAGAAAAACTGAGGGTTTAGTTGTACAACATATGAAAATATATATGAAAGTTGTACTGCCCCGTCAAGTCCCCCTGTAAAGTACGGTCCTAACTCTTATATTTGAGAGCCTTCATATTGGAACATATATGGCAATGTAGAAATTAAAGTGATTGAAAAGGATAAAAGTTTCTTCTTAAAAAATAACAAATATATTATACGTACCTGCTCTGTGCAATGGGTTTTGCACAGAGCAGCCCCGATCCTCCTTATGTCTGGTGCTCCTGACCCTTCCCCCGGTCGAAAGCCCCCAAATTTGGTGGCTTGCTATAGGGTAATCGTGTGCGCATGCTTCTAAGCCGGCTGTGTGTATCCTTTAGGTAAGCATACAGAGCGTGGCTCGGTCCAGCCTCTCCATCCCTCCTCACTGACTGTGATTGACAGCAGCAGGAGCCAATGGCTGCCACTGCTATGTCTGAGTCAATAAGGAGAGAGATAGAGAGAAGAGAGCCTCTGCTCTTGTACACATTGCTGGGTCAAGATCAGGCTCAGGTAAGTATTTGGCGGGGGGCTGGGGAGGAGCTGCTTGCAGGAGGTCTTTTGCATTTTCTTCAATAAGGTAAAAAACTTTCTGCATTTAAAACCACTTTAAGGGCAGCTATGTAGTCTGCAACAAGTGCACCGCTCAAAACACCAGGAGCTGAAGATGCAATATAAGATTGTGCACACCTGAGTCAGGTGCTCTGGCTCAGGATGTTCCTCCCTCATCCAAGAAATCAGAACTGGAAAACAGCAGATGAGCCGGCACTCCGAAATAACGGTCTTCAAATACTTTATTCCCTACCAGTAAAATAACTGAACACGCAGATGCGTTTCGCCCACTGGCCTTGTTCACAGCATGTTCTACAGGGTGGGCCATTTATATGGATACACCTTAATAAAATGGGAATGGTTGGTGATATTAACTTCCTGTTTGTGGCACATTAGTATATGTGAGGGGGGAAACTTTTCAAGATGGGTAGTGACCATGGCGGCCATTTTGAAGTCGGCCATTTTGAATCCAACTTTTGTTTTTTCAATAGGAAGAGGGTCATGTGACACATCAAACTTATTGGGAATTTCACAAGAAAAACAATGGTGTGCTTGGTTTTAACGTAACTTTATTC
>BLSH010374790.1:1337034-1348075 GCA_018402905.1 Glandirana rugosa
AATTTCTGCTATCTGTCCTCAGAGCAACAGCACAGACAGCAGTAGTAAAGTAATCTATCTCAGGATGCAGGATCAGGTCTTAAAATGGCTAAAATCTGTCCCTCACGCCGTCAGCTACCTTTCCCTATACTAACCCAAGGAGCATGTGACTGCAGCACTGTGACTCCAGCTTATAAAGAGGCTGGGTCACATGATGCACCGGCCAATCACAGCCATGCCATTAGTAGGCATGGCTGTGATGGCTTCTAAGGGCAAACCAGTGAAACGCTTGTTGATTGGCTGCCCTGCAGCTTCTCAACACGTGGAGTAAAATAGCAGAACCCCGGACCGAACCCGAACGATTTTTGAAATGTCCGGGTCCGGGTCCGTGCCACGGACACCCGAAAGTTCGGTACGGACCCGAACGTTACAGTCCGGGTTCGCTCAACACTAATCTTGACCTTTCTTGAAACGGCTTGTCCTCTTGTAAATGAATACGATGTTAAGCACTTTTTGCACATCCCACCTTAAACTCATTTCTAAAAAATCAAATAAATTGTGTGCAGCACCAATGTAAATAATCAGTGCCTATACTATGGTATCTAAATAACATACATTTCCCTCTAATGTTGTAAAGACAATATGTATAAGAGGTTTGTAAGAAAAAGATGCAGCTACCACCATGTTCCAACGATGAAATGCAATATTCCACAATGTGCCACTCATCACCCATAATTGAAATGCAAACTCACCAGAAAATATGGCTGTATAAAATACAGCTATATCAGCTGAATATTGTGCTTCCAGCTTGCTCCTTTTGACTAAACTTGAGATTTCTGCAGCAGCTCCTCTCAAGCGCTCAGTGATGCACTCTTTCTTTTGCACTTCTGGGTCATCCCATTCTTCCAGGGCCTGCATGGCCTGCTCTCTCCAAGTGTAATACTTTTCTTCCCAGCAGGTACTGGTTGTGTCCCTGAGAAGAGTCTCAACTTTATGTAGCCTGCCCCTGAATAGATGGCACTAGTCTGATTGCACTTGGTCATAAAGTGTGGTGAAGTATACTACCATATTATAATACAGCACAGAAAATAGGCCACAAGCAACTGAATGGTAGACTGAAAGGATGTATTATGGCAATGCAGTTAAACAATGCATGAAACTATGAAAAGGCAATTTAAGCACTTCAATAAGGGGCACTTTTATCCTCCTCCTGCCCAGACCAAATTTCAGCTTTCAGTGCTCTCACACTTTGAATGATATATACTCGGTCATGCTACACTGCCTCAAAACAAAATTTGTATAATTGTTTTCACTCAAATAGAGCTATCTTTTGGTGGTATATAATCACGACTGGGTATTTTATTTTTTGTGATATAAGTGAAAAAAGAACAAAAATTTTGAAAAAAAACCCACATTTTTTTAGTTTATATAATTTTGCGAATAAGTAGTTTTTCTTCACAAATTATGGCCAAAATGGATTCTGCTATAGATCTTTGGTAAAAATAACCCAAATTAGCGTATATTTTTTAGTCTGTGTGAAAGTTATTGAGCCTATAAGCTATGGTACCAATCATTAAAAATTGATCACACCTAAATATACCTGATGTACTGGCTGTCTCATGTCTTGAGGCCCTGAAATGTCAAGAGAGTACAAATACCACCCAAATTACCCCTTTTTGGAAAGTAGACAGTCCAAGGTATTTAGTAAGAGGCATGGTGAGTGTTTTGAAGTTGTAATTTTTTCCCATAATTCTCATACAATTGCTCACGCATACTTGCAATTACACCCCAAAACATATTTTGCTACTCGTCCTGAGTATGGCGATACCACATGTGTGAGACTTTTTCACAGCCTGGCCACATACAGAGGCTGAACATTCAAGTAGCACCTCCAGGCTATCTAGGGACATACGTGAATTACACATCTAATTTCCTGACTACCTATCACATTTTTGAAGGCCCTAGAGCCCCAGGACAGTGGTCACAAAATGACCCCATTCTGGAAAGCAAACGCCCTAACGTATATTCTATGAGGCATTATGAGTCTTTTGAACATGTCATTTTTTTGTCGCAAGTTTTTGGAAATGTGGAAAGAAAATTAAAATTGATTCATTTCTTTTTTTACACAAAGTTGTCTATTTATAAAAAAAATTAAAACATATAATGTACAAGTAAACATATTTTTTTACACAAAGTTGTCAATTTATAAAATATTTCTAACACATAGCATGTACATACTAAAAATTAAACCCCAAAATACATTCCTATACTCCTCCTGAATATGGCGATATGACATGTGTGAGACTTTTACACAGCCTGGTCACATAGAGAGGCCCAACATATGAGTTGCACCTTCAGGCATTATAAATTCCTGACTACCTGTCACACTTTTGAAGGCCCTGGAGCAAAAGACAATGAAAACGCCTACAAATTGACCCAATTTTGGAAAGCAAACACCTCAATGTATATTCTATGAACCATTATGAGTTTTCTGAGTATTTCATTTTTTCCACAAGTTTTTGGAAAATGTGGAAAGAAAATGAAAACATATTTTTTTTTTTTTACACAAAGTTTTCAATTTATAAGATATTTCTAACACATAGCATGTACATACCAAAAATTATTCCCAAAAATAGATTCTGCTACTCCTCTTGAGTATGGCAATACCCCATGTGTGAGACTTTTACACAGCCTGGCCACATAATACAGAGGCCCAACATCCAAATAGCACCATCAGAATTTATAGGAGCATAAATTAAACATCTAATTTCCTGACTACCTACTATTTTTGATGGCCCTAGAGCACCAGGGCAATAGAAACGCCCACAAATTGACCCCATTTTGGAAAGCAAACACCCCAACGTATATATTCTATGAGGCATTATGAGTCTTTTGAACATGTAACTTTTTTCCACAAGTTTTTGGAAAATGTGGAAAGAAAATGAAAACTTTTTTTACACAAAGTTGTCCATTTATAAAATGTTTTTAAAACATAGCATGTACAGACCAAGAATTACACCCCAAAATACATTATTCTACTACTACTACTGAGTATGGCGATCATGTGTGAGACTTTTTCACAGTCTGACCACATAGAGAGGCCCAACATGCAAGGAGCACCATCAGGTGTTCTAGGGACATAAATGACACATTTAATTTCTTGACTACCTTTGAAGGCCCTGGACAATGGAATTACCCCCAAAAAAAAACATTTTGAGAAGCAAACACCCCAACGTATATTCTGTGAGGCATAATGAGGCTTTTCAACTTGTGATTTTTTTCCACAAGTTTTCAGAAAATGTGGAAGGAAAATGAAAACATACTTTTCTTTTTACACAAAGTTGTCAACTTATAAGATGTTTCTAACACATAGCAGGTACATACCAAAAATTACACCACAAAATACATTCTGCTACTTCTCCGAGGTATGGTAATACCACATGTGTGAGACTTTATCACAGCCTGGCCACATAGAGAGGCCCAACATGCAAGGAGCACTGTCAGGTGTTGTAGGGACATAAATTACACATCTAATTTCTTGACTACCTGTCACACTTTTGAAGGCCCTGGAGCACCAAGACAATGGAAACGCCTACAAATTGACCCCATTTTGGAAAGAAAACACCCCAACGTATATTCTATGAGGCATTATGAGTCTTTTGAACATGTACCGTATTTTTCCACACTCCACAAGACGCACTTCCCTCCCCAAAAATGGGGGGAAATGTCTGTGCGTCTTATGTACATACCAAAAATTACACCCCAAAATACATTCTGCTACTCTTCCTGAGTATGGCAATACCAAATGTGTGAGACTTTATCACAGCCTGACCACATAGAGAACAACATGCAAGGAACACCGTTATGTGTTCTAGGGACTTAAATTACACATCTAAATTCATGACAACCTATCATTTTTAAAGGCCCTTTATATTTCTAACACATAGCATGTACATACCAAGAATTGCACCTACATTCTGCTGAGCAAAGGATGAAGAAAGATTACATGTGGTTTTAGTAGTACAGTTGTCCACAGAGGAGATCATTGGTCCAGGCAGCAGGCAGGGAAGTGGTCAGTGACACCCAAAATATTGGCCCTGGTAGTAGGCAGGAACATGGTCCATAGTACAGGTAGCAGGCAGAGTTGAGATAAAGTCAATGCAGATGGCAGGCAGAAGCATAGCCGATAAACAGGCCAGGGTCAGTTTATGTGGAAGTCAGAATTGTGGTGGATCAACAATGTAGACAGCATACAGAGGCATAGTCGATAAACAGTCCAGGGTCAGTTAAGGTAGAAGCCAGTGGCATGGTTAGTTGAGGCAGCAGGCAAATGATCGGCACAGATGGTGAAAATGGGGAAATGGCAGGCTTTTAAAAATATGGGCTAAAGGAGGGGCGGGGCCAGCGGACTCCGAGATGGCTGCCTAATATCGAAGCTCCGCCACACAGCCAGGAAAACTCAGAAATAGTGGGACCTCTACTAATTGCCTTCCAGCTCTATCAGGGTGAAAAGACTTCTAATAACCCCAGGACTTAAACATGGGAAGAAGAAGGAAGGAACCAACGTCCCAGCCAAGCAGGCTGAAAAACTTCTTTCCCCCTCAGACCAGACAACACGCTCAAGATGGCACTCGGTCGGAACCTACGAACTTGCAACGAACGATCGGTGCGTGAATAATGTCGGAGGCACAGCAATGAAGGTTAGCATTAGCCGCTCCACTCCCGAATAGCAACCGCTCCTCAGCTGCCTCTACCCCAACCACCCGGAGCCCGGCGAAATCGAAACAAAGAACTATCTCTCCAGAGGAATGAACAGAAGCCTACCACATGGAGGTGAGCACGGCTAGGCCGCAGCAAAGGGAAACACGCAGCGCCTCACCAGATCCCTTCACTAACTATCCCACCTCAGGGCAGCCCGTGTCAGATGTCCTCTTAAAAGACATGTTGACTTCTCTTAAGTCCTCCAATCAAAAAGACATCCTATCTTCCCTACACAAGTGTCAAGCTGACATCAACAACCTAGGAAATAGGGTTGATTATGTGGAAACATACATGGGAGACCAAGCAGCGGCTCATAACACACTGGTGGACACCTATAATGCCCAAGCTGATGACATTGCCTGGATTAAAAACAAAATGGCAGATTTAGAGGACAGGGCCAGGAGGAACAACCTGAAGCTAAGGGGTATCCCAGAGGTGATACAACCCTCTAAACTCCTCCAACACGCTCAAGACCTCTTCTCGGCCCTGGTCCCCTCCTTGACCCCGCTGGAGATCACCATCGACAGGATCCATAGGGTCCCCAAACCCTCCTTTATACCAGAAGATGCTCCCAGAGATGTGGTCCTCAGACTGCACTTCTATAAAGCCAAGGAGCTAATTCTTGCTGCCTCCCGCAAACTGAGTAGCCTTCCACCTCAATTGGCCCAAATACTCATACTGCCAGACCTCTCCAGACATACCCTACAACAAAGGCGCAATCTGGCTACTATAACCAAAGCCTTACGCAACCACCAAATCATCGATAAGTGGAAACATCCAGCACATCTAGTGATCTCGCACAACGGTACCACCAACACCATTACTACGCTGGAAGAGGGGCTGGCATTACTTCGACATTGGGGTATACTTCCTGATACTCCTCCTACCAACCCACCACAACCTGTCTCTGTTTCCACTTCCCAGGATTGGCAACTGGTATCACGCAAGAAACCATTCAAGAACACCAAGGCTCCACTCAAAGGTCCCACTGACCCTCAACTTAAACCATCAACTTCTCCTGGCAACGGATAACATGGTCATGATTATCCCTCCCCTCCAAACATATTGCATGATACGATGCGACCACCTCATCCTACATTGCTCTAGTTTGAGCTCAGTTGTTTGCTTATCTGTTATGCTGTTCTCCCTTATGTCTTTCCCTTCCTTCCCTTATGGCACATCTTCTCCATCTACCGGTCTCGGAAACTCCCACCAACTCCTGCTCATTTCTCTCAACACAGAGGATCACCCCCATCTTCTCTTCTGCATGGCCTGCGAAGCCTTCCTGACTGTTACCCCTGAAGTAAAGACTTCCTCACCCCTGATCTGCATATCACTCACCAACTACACCTCTTAAATTCGTCTCTCTCAATGTCAAGGGTCTAAATCACCCAGCAAAACGCCACTCCATGTGGAAACAGGCCTTAGCACTCCAGGCGGACATCCTCTGCTTTCAAGAGACTCACTTTCAATCTGACCAGACTCCCAAGGTTTCCAACAGGAACTACCCACACATTTTTCTCTCCTGTGCTCACCAAAAACATAGAGGAGTAATGATTGCCATCCGAGACTCTGTGACCTTCCAACTCAAAAACTCCGTCATTGATCCGGATGGGCGCTTCATCATTTTGGTCTGAGAAATAAACTCTCACCCCTATACTGTGGCTACAATTTACAGCCCGAACAGAAAGCAGATTCCCTTTTTAAAAGGGGTTATCAAAAAAATCTCACCTCTGAAAGAAGGCAACCTCCTCATCTGTAGGGACTTCAATGCCACCTCCGAACCCCACTTGGACATTACCTCCACTACCCTAGCTCATAAACCCCAAATATCCTCTATACTTAGCAACGAACAACTATACGACGTCTGGAAATGCCAACACTCGAACGAAAGGGACTACTCCTATTTCTCTCCTAGACATCACACCTATTCGAGGATCGATATGTTCCTCACGGACCAGTGGTTACTCCAGAAAATACTTAACTCTACAATACATGATATATTGTGGTCAGACCACGCAGCGGTATCTTTAACTATTGCAGAGGGTGCCCCCCCCCCCCCCGTGACTCCCATCTGGCGATGCAACACATCTCTCCTCCAGAATCCCCAAATTTCGCCAATTATAGCCCAACAATTGTCCTCCTTCTTTGACTCCAATGCAGGTTCAGTAGATGACCCCTTCACCCCATAAAGCTGTCATTAGAGGGGTTCTAATTCAACAAGGTGCCAGGGTTAAGAGAAGTAACAACTCTAGAGTAAAACAACTAACAACAGATATTCATAGCCTAGAACAATGTAACAAACAACAGACGAACCCCAAGACAACTGAAAACATAAGAGAACTCAGGGAGGAATTGAAAAATCTTCTTTCCCACCAACATGAAGGCTACCTTAGATGCCTAAAATTGTCCTTTTACTCATCGGCCAATAGAGCTGGAAAAGTTCTTGTTAAATCTGCCCGCTCCAAAACAAAAATTTCTCACCTGCTACACCCCATTTCAAAACAAAAAATTCTAAATCCCCAAGAAATAGCGGATCAATTCGCAGATTTCTATAGCTCCCTATATAATCTTAGAGACGACAAAAATACTCCACAGCCCACTGCCTCGGATATTCTCTCCTTCCTGGAAGATGTCGATTTACCTTCTCTTTCCAGACACCAACTAGAAACCCTGAATGCCCCCTATAACATCCAAGAGATAAAGAGTTGTGGCTTCTCTTCCTACTGGCATCCCCTGTTTATTACAAAATCTTTAGTGAAATTTTATCCCCTTATCTCCTCCAAACCTTTAATTAGGCAACCTCACTGTCTGAATTTCCTAAGGAAATGCTTAAGGCCTATGTTGTTACCATTCCTAAACCAAGTAAAGACCCCACAACCCCAGCTAACTTTAGGCCCATATCTCTCCTCAATACAGATATTAAAATCTTCGCCAAGCTTCTAGCACACAGACTAGCTAACTTTCTTCCCAAAATGATTAGCAGAGACCAGATGGGATTCGTAAGGGGAAGGCAACCTTCAGACGCTACTAGACGCGTCCTCAACGTTATTCACCGACTTAGCTCTGATCAAACGCCTTCTCTCCTCTTATCCATAGATGCAGAGAAGGCATTCGACAGGGTTCATTGGAAATACATGATACAGGTGCTCACGAAGTATGGGCTTCAGGGCCCCATTTTGCAAGCAGTCTTAGCTCTATACTCCAAGCCCTCCGCCCAAGTCTTTGCATCAGGTTTCCTCTCTAAACATTTCCTAATATGCAATGGTACCCGTCAGGGATGTCCTCTTTCGCCCACTATCTTTGACCTTCTTATTGAGCCACTTGCAGTTAAAATTCGTTCAGATCCCCTTGTTCATGGACTCACAGTTGGCCCCACAAAACACTCCATCAATTTATTTGCGGATGACATCATCTTATTCCTCACTAACCCACAGTCCTCCCTCCCAAGAGTACATCAAATTCTCCTAGATTTCCCCCGCACATCATATTATAAGGTCAACTTTGATAAATCCCTTATCTTAGAAATACACATACCCCCTCTTCTAAAACTCAAAATGCAGAATGAATTACCCTACAAATGGAAAAACTCTTCCATCCCATATCTGGGCATAACATTAACACCCTCACTCCCATCCCTAATTGACATCAATTTAAAAGCCCTCATAGAAAAGATAAAACCTCAACTTCATCACCTACAAAACTGTGACCTTTCCTGGACAGGGAGATCTGCAATCCTCAAAATGGTAATCCTCCCCCAAATTCTTTATACATTTAGAACACTTCCCGTCTCCATTCCTCACCACTACCTGACTACACTATCCTCCTTGCTTTCTTCCCTAATCTGGAACAAGAAGAAACCGCGCTGCCCAATGCGGGCATTACTTAAACACAAAAAAGTTGGGGGAATGGGCAGTATTCAAATAAAAGACTACTACTGGGCAACCAAACTAACGCAACTTAAACAATGGTTTAGCAGAGAGGACCCTCCTATCTGGGTAGATATAGAGAGAGATCTCTCCCCAACATACGACCTGGTATCCCTCCTCACAAGAGATGCCTGGTTACCTTGGAACCTATCTAAACTTCCCTATACCATAGCAGACTCCATTAAAGCATGGAGGCACCTACTCAAATCCCAAAGAGACACCAGCCAAATACTAACTCCGCCCATGAGCATACAAGTGCTCCAATCTGCCATTCCCCATCTACACACACACCACCTTGAAGCCAAGGGTTTAGACAACATACAGAAACTCTTCAACGGCTCCTTGCTCAATCCATGGGATGCTCTTCAGAAGGAGTATGACTTTCACCCTAACGTCAGATTCGATCTTATGCGTATCCAGCGTTTCCTCTTAAAACACCCTATCCCTCCCCTTCAAGTTCCCCATAAAGCATGGGACTACTTTAACTCTCCAAACTCCAACCAATCTGGCATTTCCCTCTTTTACAACCTGTTTCAAGGTAAACTTACCTTTACAAAAGAAACCCATATAATCAAATGGTAAAAAGACCTAAACAAAACTTACTCACCAAGAGACTGGCAAAGTGCCATCCTCTCTATCCAAAAGTTCTCCCACTGCACGGCCCACTGGGAACTAATGTTAAAAATTTCCATGCGCTGGTACTACACACCAGCCAGAATATTTGCCTTTGCCCCAGACAGTTCCCCCTTGTGCTGGCGTAATTGCGGCAAAGTGGGAAGCCTCATACACATCTTTTGGGAATGCCTCATACTGAATAACTTCTGGATAGAAGTTTTTAAGGTCATTTCCAAAATCACCTCGGTCAATATACCTTCTGAAGCTGGACTAGCCACCCTAAATCTAGGCATAGATAATATAACAACTCTCTTTAGACCTACGGTCACTCACTTATTGTTGGCGGCTAGAACGGTCATTGCTAGACTATGGAAAGCACCACTCTCTCCTTCAATTACTGAAGTGCTACACTTAACCAAGCAGAACTACATATTCGAACGAATGCTTGCAACCAACAATCTCAAAAGATCACAATTTGACGCTAAATGGGCAACCTGGTCCACCCTTTTTCCCCATTGACGAGCCAAAGTGATTTTGATTTTGTCTCTATTGATAAACCGTTCACCGTTATGTGATTAATGTGATTAATGTATTATTCATGATGTACTCCCCTCCCCATTGCTTTGCTTATTGTGTGTATCCCCTTTGTGCTTACTGTATACCTTCAAAACTCAATAAAAAAATAATTAAACGAAAAATATGGGCTAAAAATTGTATTGATGTGTGAAAATGTCGTAGGCATTCTCCGATGAATAGGCTGGGTTGGGAGGGACACTGGGGATAATGATAACCGGTGTCACTTCTAACACTGCTGCATACGCAACATCTTTTTTGGTGCCTTCAGCCTTCTTCTGATGGTGGAATGCTCTCAGGGAAATGGCGCTCATATAGTCTGCTAACAGCATCAGAGCAAAGGTTTTTTGGGGGGGGTCTTTGCTGGCAGATGAGGGACGTGACAATTTCTTCTATGAATTTGTGGAAGGCGGTGGGTCTTTCTGTGGATTTGGTGTAGATAACATAAGCATTGTAAATGGCCCAATCAATAGGATGAATTGCAGCTTTTGAAAAGGACCGTGTCTTTTGGGAATCTCCACTGAGGTGTCATTGTGGATGGTGGACAGGATGTAGACCTCTCTCTTATCCTTCCACTTCATGGCCAACACTTTGCTGGTTCTCAGACTTGCTGATTTCCCCCTTTTGCAGCCTTGTGTACACTAAAGTTTGTGGGAAGCCCTTCCTAAGTTTTCTGGAGGTACCACAGACCAAGGTTTGTTCAAGGTGCAGGTTGCAGAAAAGGGGCAGACTGGTGTAGATGTTAGAAAACTGGGTATGCCAGGGGGTCTGGAGCTGGGAATCTTTTCCTTCGTATATGTGGAATGCATACAAATATCCCGTGGCTCTTTCACAAAGTTTGTAGATCTTTATATCTCCATATTTGCTTGGAATGTATTGTTTGATTCCCAGCTGGCCAGTGAAGTGTACAAGGGACTCATCCACACATATGTTTTTGTCAGGGACATAAAGTTTAGCAAATCTTTGGCAAAAAAATGAATAAGTGAGTGAATTTTGTATAATTTTTTATAGTTGGGATGGTCTGGGGGAGGGCACTGGGTACTGTCACTGAAATAAGGGAAGTGCATGATCATCTCATAGTAGGACCTGGACATTACAGAAGAATAAATGGGCATGTGATGGCTGGGGTGGGTGGACCAGTAGGCATGTCCTCATTTTTTTTTGTAGGGGGTCTGGTAGGGTTG
>BLSH010374790.1:1377212-1409858 GCA_018402905.1 Glandirana rugosa
CCCTCCTCTCAGGCTATGTGGTCACCACTACGTACCTGTTGTCTGCGGTCTCGTGTACCGGGGTTGTTTCCTTCCCCCGAACGGTCACATATGCCCCTCAAGATGGACAAGCCCCCAATGACTTGGCAAGATAAACCCAAATCACCTAGCCGGGGCGCATGTAGTCCACAGCCACAGGAAACCCAGCACTTCCGCCATTGCAGGAGACGCATATAGTCCAAGCTGGGATGGATAGTACAAAAATAAATACCAGAAAAAAGGAACTAGACCAGTTATTATGAGCAAATATATCCAGCACTCCCAGATTACTCAAAATTGATATAATATTCAATTTAATTTAGTAACATCCCGCACCTAATAAGTGTGCAGGAATATGGCATGTGTGGTTCTGCCTGGGTCACCGCGGCACACATTGCCATTGTACGGATGCAAGGGGGCGCTGGTATACACTGGCAAGCCCCCTTCCTTTGTTGGGGCCATGTGCTCTGGCGTCTGTTGTCCATGCATCACCACTGGTGTATCAGACTCTCCTCCCGTATCCCCGTGCAGTGTGCTGATTGGGTGGGGACACGGAGCTAGGCTTTGCCTGGGGTGGCTCCTGGTCTCCGCCCCAGCCGCCGCTGGGGAGCTTGAGGATTGGAGTCTACGGCTAGATACGGATTGCCGGCGCACTGGCAATGGTGGAAGTGCTGGGTTTCCTGTGACTGTGGACTACATGCGCCCCCAGCTATTATTTGGGTTTATCTTGGCAAGTCATTGGGGGCTTGTCCATCTTGAGGGGGCTGGAAGGGGAAGAGATTGAGGGGGTATGATCCCATGGTGGGATAAGTGTTGAAAATGTGAAATAATATGTAGTATTGCATTAATAAATCCTTTTTTGATAATTGCTATTCTGTACTTATATTTATCTAAGCATACAGTTGGTGGTGGACTACTAGATCCCCTGAGGAAGCCTATCCAGGCGAAACATGTTGGGACAATAATCGTCAGACCTACCACCAGCAATACATAAACCCCTTGTGTATGGTGGAATCACCTACCCGCCAACAGCTGTATTGTATGGTTTTATACAATTCTTTGTTGTTTTTATGTATGTTGTAAACCAATAGAAGATGTAATATTTTTATGATATATTGTCTGTAAAGGTATTTATTCTCTTGCACCGCATAATCCCATCATAATCCTCTATTTACCCTACTAATTATTTGGAATGAGGTGCCTAAAAACTTTGCTAAACTAGTCTGAGTGCCAGGGAACACCACAATGTTAAATTTAAATGTTCATTATTTAACCACTTGCTGACTGCCATATAGCAGTTTTACTGCTACAGGGTAGCAGCTGTGCACAGGATCACATATATATATACAGTATCTCACAAGTGAGTACAGGTTGAGGGATGCCCTGGGGAAGGGGGTTCCCATCAGCGCAGGGGACAGGGACCCCATCTTGCTTAGGAATGGGGCCCCCATCTCCCCTGGGGACAGGGACCCCATCTGCCCTCGGGACACGTCCCTTATCCCCCACTTGGGGATTTGGGGGTTGTACCAGTGGGGGTCACTGGATGCTGGGGGGTACAGCAGTACCAGCATGGTGTGGCTGGAGGACAGAGAGGGGTCTATCAGTGGTTTGACTGGAGGATGCAGGGTCCAGAAGTATCCGTGCGGGGTCACTGAAGATGGTGGGGAAGCAAACAACAGTATCAGCAGGGTGGCTGGAGGGACAGAAGTATCAGTGTGGGGTGGCTGGAGGACAGAGGGGGTCTAGCAGTACCAGTCCCTGATCCTATCCAGCTTTTTTTGCACTGCACCCTGTGTGCTCTCCAGCCTCCCTGTGCTCTTTCCCAGACCCACCACTAGGCTCGGAGGAAAGAGCCCAGGTTGTGTGGCAGGGGGGCTCTTCATGGTTTCTTGCCCTGGGGCCCTTAATGCCACTGTATCTAACATCCACCAGCTCCATGATGTCGTCTTGGAAGAGTGGAAGAGGACTCCAGTGGCAGCCTGTGAAGCTCTGGTGAACTCCATGCCCAAGAGGGTTAAGGCAGTGCTGGAAAATAATGGTGGCCACCCAATTTGGACATTTTCACTTAGGGGTGTTCTCACTTTTGTTGCCAGCAGATTAGACATTAATGTGTTGAGTTATTTTAAGGGGACAGCAAATGTATAATGTGTAAAGTTTGGGGGGGTTGTAGCTCCACAGGACTGAGTGTAAAGCTGGTAAACATAAACAGACAGGGTTTTTATTTCCAGCAAGCAAAACAAAACAAGGCTTCCAGCAGCATTTCAGAAATGAAAACATAAAAGAAAGTCCGCTTGTCTTCAGCACAATGTAAATGAAAAAATACACAGGCAACTACGGTTTGTGGATGGGGCTTCACCCCGAGGTCTCAGCACAGTCCTCGTTGGTTGTTTTCTCAGCATTCAGCAACCTCACAGCTCTCCAAACATAGGTGTCTCTCCACAGCTCCTCCTCACTACCTCTAACATTACTTCCTGTCCTTAACAGCTGCTTCCTGGAGACTCTTAACCCTGTGTTTGCTTGAGTCCCTGTAGTCAGGGGTGGAGGCCCATTTCCCACCTGAATATCACTCCTGGGCCTCCGAAATCCCGGATCCCAAACAACTCTCTACCAACACAGAGAGAACTGCAAGTCAGTCCTCTCTTCAATCTGGCTATCCTGGGAATCCTCACTCATTTCGGGTGACCCCATGAATACGTCCACACTTCCCTTAAAGGGACCACAAACCAAATATTGTTGCTATATAGCACCCGTCCAGGACCCAACCTTGGTGTCCTGTACAACTGTTATACAATCTGTAAACTCATTACTTTATATTGTAGCGAAGTGTCATTTTTTCAGTGTTGTCACATGAAAAGGTATATTAAAATATTTACAAAAATGCGAGGGGTGTACTCACATTTGTGAGATACTGTATATACACGATTCTGCATTTTCACCTGCAAGGGGTCCGCTTCTGCTGTGATTCTTCACATCAGAAGCCGGTCTGTGGGTGCCGGGCACTCAATGTCCTCCGGCACCCGCTGATCGTCTGTAAATAACACAGAATGGGGATTTGCCTATATAAACATGACAGATCACCGTTTGGACAGGGGGGAATGGATGGATTCTGTGTTCTTCCAAAGCAGGGACTAGAATCCATCACTTTCCCTATTAAAAGCAGCACATACAGTACACATAAACACTGGCTAGGCACACAATTAACCCTTTGATTGCCCTAGATGTTTAACCCCTTCCAAGCCAGTCTCATTAGTACACAGACAGCACATATTTTTAACACTGATCACTGTATTAGTGTCACTGGTTGCCGCTAAGTGTCAAAAATGTCAGTTAGTGTCTGATTGTCTACCACAGTATCACAGTCACACTATCAGTCGCTGATCACCGCCATTACTACTATAAAATAAATACAAATTCCATAAATATATCCAATAGTTAGTATACGCTATAATGGTCACGTAAATCAATCAATATATGCGTATTGTTTTTTTTTTTAGCAAATATATGTAGCAGAATACATATTGGCCTAAATTTATGAATAGATTTGATTGTTTTACATTTTTATTGGATATGTTTTATAACAGAATGTACAAAAAAGTTTTTGTTATTTTTTTAACTATCAGTCTTTATTTTTTGTTTATAGAGCAAAAAATAAAACACAGTGGTGTTACCAAAAAAAGTTCTATTTGTGGGACAAAAATGACAAAAATTGTATTTTGGTACAATGTTGCATGACTGCGCAGTTGTCAGTCAAAGTAACGCAATGCCGTACCACAAAAAATGGTCTGGTTATGAAGTGGGGTAAATCTTCCAAAGGTCAAGCGGTTAAACAAAAAAAAAAGCTGAACCTTTTCAAGTCATGGGGTTAAAGAAAAAAAAAACTTTTGTTCATATAAAACCTCCAATCCTGTGCAAGGGGGTTAACCAGTTCAGCTCCGGAAGGTTTTACCCCCTTCCTGACCAGGCCATTTTTTACAATATGGCACTATGTAATTTTACCTGACAATTGCGCAGTGATGCGATGCTGTACCCAAATAAAATTGATGTTCTTTTTTTTCTCACAAATAGAGCTTTCTTTTGGTGGTATTTGATCGCCTCTGCAGTTTTTATTTTTTGCGCTATAAAAAAAGACCGTCAATTTTGGAAAAAAACTATATTTTTTACTTTCTGATATAAAACATATCCAAAAAATCTCATTTCTTCATCAGTTTAGGCCAATATTTATTCTGCTACATATTTTTGGTAAAAAAAATCCCAGTAAGCCTATAGGGATTGGTTTGCGCAAAAGTTATAGCGTCTACAAACTATGGGATAGATTTAGGGACTTTTTTTTTTAGTAGTAATGGCAGTGATTTTTAGCGGGACTGTGACATTGCGGCGGACAAATCTGACGCTAAGTGACACTTTTTGGGGACCAGTGACATCAATACAGTGATTGTACTAATGACACTGACAGGGAAGTGGTTAACATCAGGGGAAATCAAAGGGTTAATTGTGTCCCTAGGGGGTGCTTTCTAACTGTGGTGGATGTGATTTGACTAAAGAAAAACAGAGATCTGTGTTTTTGCTTAGCAGAAACATAAGATCTCAATTTTCTCCTCTGGCAGAATGGCGGTCTGCCTGGTTTACAAAGGCAGACCGCCGTTCTGCCTGTCTCCGAAGGATCGCTGCGTTCCCGGTGGACATCAGGTCCTCTGGACCCACTGATTGGCTCCTGCTGTGTCCAATCACAGCAGGGGAGGGTCTCAGGCACGCCCCAGACCAGTAAGAAAAAATCGCCCTACAAGTATGGGATTTTGCACTTAAGGGCCACCCTGCCACAGTATATGTATGTAGGGTAGTCCTTAAGCAGTTAAACAATAGGAACCATAGCCTATTAAATGCATGTAAATCCACATGCATAAGTGTAAAAGTCCAATCAAATGAAACCCTAACATTGTTTACATATAAAAAAGAGTAACTAAACTATTCTGATTCTTTCATCAATATCTCTCAACATCTCCTCATTATTACTTATTACTATTTTATTTTACATTTGAGGGATTTATGAATATGGATGAGATTATTATAACTTATCTCCTCTATGCCTTCAACTGTCTTGGCCTTCAATATTGTGGTAATACAATTGCAAACTTTATTTGTAAACTATTTTCCAGACTTCTTTGTTCCCGTCTATGATAGTGAAAAATAAACAATATCCAGACTATCCAGAATTACATTATGCACAATGTTTGAGGTCATTACTGCTATGATGTAAATTACTGTTGACCTACCACAGTACATTAAAAGGTGTTGTTTGTTTGTCAACATTATTAATAAACTGGTCTCTGAAATTGTTTCCGTTGTACTATTCACAAACAAAGAGATTTGATCTTCTGTGCTCCCTAAAATTGTGGCAGATTAAAATGAAGATATCACTGTGAAATGTAATCTTTTGCTACACACTGGCTGCTTTTGATTATTTCATTGTGCTACCTTTGGCCATGGGTAAAATAAAATGTACAATCAGTTCATGAATAATACAATATAATTAAATAGAGAGGAGCCAGATGGTTCTGCTGTGTGCCCATTTCATGTCTAGTCCAATATCTCAGTGTATACATTAAATTGCATGCTGTGGTTATGCTTGATATTTACATAGTTTATACATTAATGCTGTAGCTTTGATCAACATCTGATATTCTTCCATTCAGCTAATTTGTAAAAGGTATCCATGTTGTATGAGCTGAGAAAAAAACTTGTTTTAAGCAACAGGCCTGGTTTAGATAAATGTACACTACTGTGCAAAGGTTTTATTCAGGTATGAAAAAATGCTGTCAATCAAGAATGCTTTCAGAAATGTTTATTTTTATCAATTAACAAAATGGAAAGTAAGTGAACAGAAGAGAAATTCAAAACATATCAATGTTTGATGTGACCACCATTTGCCATCAAAACAGCTTCAATTCTTCTATGCACACTTGCACACAGTTTTTGAAGGAACTTGTCAAGTATGTTGTTTCAAACATCTTGAAGAACTAATCACAGATATTCAGCCTCAAATCCTTCTGTCTCTTCATGTAATCTCAGACAGACTAAATGATGCTGAGATCAGAGCTCTGTGGGGGCCACCACTCCCAAGACTCCTAGTTCTTAATTCGATATGTACGGCTCGTTTCATTCCGAATTGAAATTCTGACAATTTGTATCCGAATTTCCGAATGACAATAGTAACGAATTTAAACTAATCTGAAATAACAAATCAACATTTCTGATGAATTTCAAATTAGAATAGTTTTTAAATCAAATTCAAATAGTTTTTGAATCAAATTTGAAATTGAATAGTTTTCGAATCGAATTGGAATTTCCAAAGAGAATAAAATAGAATAGAAAATAAAGGAGTAGAATAGAAAAAAATATACTAGAATATAATAGAAAATAAAATAACAGAATATAATAGAGTAAAACAGAACAAAATAGAATAGAAAATAAAAGAACAGAATAAAATAAAGTATAATAGAAAATAAACAAATAGAATATGATAAAATAGAAAAATATAACCATCTTCTGAAATTCGAGCTTCGAATAGAATAAATTTGAATTCGAAAGAATAGAAAATTATAGAATAGAATAGAAAATAAAATAATAGAATGGAAAAGAATATAATAGAATAAACAATAGAAAAGAATAGAATAGAATAGAAAACACATAACAATATAACCATTTTCCAAAATTCGAATTTTGAATAGAATAAATTTGAATTTCCAATAGAATAAATTTGAATTCCAATAGAATAGAAAATAATAGAAAAGAAAAAAATAGAATAGAAAAAAACAATATAATAAAATTGAATAGAAAGAATATAACCATCTTCTGAAATTTGGAATTCAAATAGAATAAATTTGTTTTCTAATGGAATTTGAAAAATTTGAATCTATTTAAATACGAAAAAAGGAAACAAATTCCTAAAATGAATTAGACGAATTAAACAAATTTAAATAAACAAATTTATGCAAATAAAAAATCAAAATGAAACAAATTTTTTTGTTCTGCACATGTCTATTCTTAATGGCCTTGGTTGCGTGTTTGGGATTGTTGTCCTACAGAATACATTTAGGGCCAATCACATTCCTGCCTATTGGTATGACATGATAGATGTGTCTTCCTATGTTTTTGTGCAAGGGACATGGAAACAAGGATTATTTCCATTTTCATGGCTAATGTGCAAGGAATTGTCAAATAATGGAAGAAATACCATTAGGTGAAGAGCAGCTCTAATTCTTTTAATTAAATACTTGGGGAATGTCTTGAACCTGCATGTGAAGTGGTGCAAAAGTGAACTTTACAGATAACAATACAATTTGCATTGCTGCTAAACAATTTTTTTTCTAGAATTTTTATTGTTTTCTGGATAATTTATACGAGCAAAAAGTTACCATACAGAATATGTCACACAACACTTATTTTGGAAGAATGGTAAATACAGTATGTGCGGTTCATCTGATAATAATAATTTGTACTCTTAATGTAATAGTAATTGTTAAACATGGACAATTTTACAGTTTAACATTTTAACATAAATTTAACAAAAAATATATAAAAATAAAGAGGGAAAGAAAAGTAATGACTGAAACTGTTGCACATATGTGTAAGAAAAAAAAAATTCAGTCCAGTGGGGAGTGATGGAATAATTTGCAAAGGGATTTGCAGAGGGCTACCAGCATGTTGTAAATAATTAATCTCAGCTCCAACCTGCCTAATGAGTTAGAAAGAAAGACTTTATTATAACACTCAGCGTATTTAAACGTTGTCATAATTTGTGTTATTTCTGGGTTAGTCAGAGATCTTTTCATGAATGTCTGCCATCTTTTAAAAAAGCATTTTATAGGCTGGGATGCCCATCAACATCCATATCAGACCCTTATCCTAAATGTGGGTCTAGTATGAATTATAAGGGATGAGGGGGGTATAAAAAAGCAAAGAATAAGGCATAGGGTATTTTCCTAAAAATCCATAGCAGACCCTTTTCCTTGAGGTTGGTGATGTCATCATGGTTCGAGTGCACTGTGGTACACATGTAACCTTTTCACTGCTGGTTCTGATGAAGTGGATTTATTTATGAAGCACATTGACCACAATTAACACCTACTATGATAAACCTATATAAGTAGTCATTTAAAATACTCATTCAAAAACAAACATTTTATGTAAAATAAAATGGAACATACCAAAAGCATGATGAAAACTATAGGCATCTAGCACATTAGTACTGTCACATCACACAGCAAAGCAACACTTGTCATGTCCTGTTCTTTAGCAGCAAATGTGATAGTGAAAGATAGGCTTGTGCAATTCGTTTTGTTCCAAATTTCGTTTTTACCGAATTATGCAAAATCCGGCAATTCGGACGAATTCCGAATGAAGAATTTCCGAATTTTTCTGAACTTTCGTTTTTCCGAATTTGGAAATTCACTGTAATTCGGTAATTGTGGAAATTCAGAAATTCGGCAATCGGAACAGCCGAAAATCCGTAATTCGAAAATTCGGAAATTCGGCAATCGGAACAGCCAAAAATTTGTAATTTGAGATTTCGGAAATCCGAAAATTCGAAAATAACAAAGAAATAATAAACTGAAATAATAACTAACTAATAAATAACTCTTCAATTATAAGTATTGGAATTTTCATTGAAAATATGGCTGTTAGTGATAAATTTCATATTTAAGTTCACTAACAGCCACATTTTCAAGGAAATTCCAATACCTACAATTTAATAGTTATTTATTATTATTTCAAATGTTCTTTCTTATTTCCGAATTTAGAAAAATGTTATCAAAATTTACGAAAAAATTTATCAAAACGGATCAGCCTAGAGGAAAATATTACAGTAGAAGAAATAAACTTCGCCGTTAAAGGGCTAAAACCTAACAAACGCCCAGGCCCCAATGGCTATTCAGCCATATACTATCGCACTTTCTCCGAACATCTATCTCCGCTCCTAGCGGATGCCCTCAATAGTATTTTAAAGGGACACTCCTTTAGTCGCGAATAACTTACCGCGATCTTATGCATGCACCCTAAATCCCACTCAGACGATACCATTATCACAAATTACTGCCCTATCTGCCTACTGAATTTAGATATTAAAATCCTTACAAAAATTCTAGCCACACGTCAGAATAAATTGATCGGCAGACTCATACATAAAGATCAGGCCGGCTTTATTTCTCTCCATCAGGCGAGCGATAATGTCCGTTGCGCAGTCCTCTTAGCTCATGCGGCTAAATCCCGGCGGATCCCTGCCTGTTTCCTCTTACTTGATATCCAGAAAGCCTTTGATTCGGTATCTTGGAAGTATATGCAATATGCACTACGAAGGTGGGGCTTTGGTCCCCACTTTATGCAATGGATCATGGCTGTATATAATAAACCGTGTGCTTGTGTTAAATATGCAGGATATAAGTTGAAATCTTTTGATATTGGTAGAGGAACCAGACAGGGATGCCCGATTTTCCTATCGTCCAAAATGGTGTTGGGCCCGAACCTCCTACCCATTCTGGATAACTTTGCCGGGGTCTCAGGACTTACAATGAACCCTAAAAAATAATTTGCTCTAAACATTTCCCTGATGATCCCTGAAGTCAAAGCGATGCAAGATTCTCTCCCTTTTTCTTGGGCAACTAATTCACTACCTCATCTTGGCATACACCTCACAGCAGACTATACATGGCTTTTTTCTTGTAACTACCCTAAATTACTGAGACAAATAACAGATGTACTGACACAGTGGTCTCCCCTTCCCCTTTCATGGATAGGGTGGATCAATGTAATTAAGATGACTATTCTTCCAATATTCTTGTATTTGTTCCGGGTCCTCCCAATCCCAGCATACTTTCTCAGACTCCTACAGAAACTAACAACTGACTTCATATGGGGCACAATTAAACCCCGGATGGATAGGCGGACTCTGTCCTTACCTAAGAATAGTGGCAGATTAGGAGTACCAAATTTTGCGCTGTATTATAAGGAATAGTTAGCCAGCCTGACTAAATACCATGCTACCCATGAAATCCCCATGTGGGTGGCCATTGAGTTAGTTGAAACTGATCCCTTATCCCTGTCTAACCTCCTTTGGCTTCGGGCATCCGATCGATCAACATTGCAGCACCCGATCATTAAACACTATCTCACACTCTGGGACACTTTAAAGGGAAAACATCAATTACAATCCCTGCATAATCCCATGCTCTCCTGTTTGAAAAACCCAGCGTTCCCCCCTGCATGCATCCCCGGCGAGCTTTAAACAATGGGCTTCCCAGGGTTTACTTAGACTTCACCAATTAGTATCATCTTCCAATTTTCTCCCGTTCCCGACACTTACTGAACAGCACCAATTACCCAATAAAGAGCTATTTAGATACTTCCAAATTAAGAATTTTTACACTCCGCTGTGTAATGCTACATCTCCACTGAATCATCTCTCCGCCTTCGAACAATTTTGTAAAAACAACCCACATGCTAGGGGCCAAATATCTATACTCTATACACATCTCCTTACTTCCTCAAACACTCAAAAACTGAAATACATGCAGAAATGGGAGGCAAGCCTTGAACGTACCATGGACACGGCTTGTCAGCAATTTGGTCCGCCACTAAATCTTCTTCCTATAGTATCTATGCTATTGAAACAAACTATAAGGTTCTCCTTAGATGGTACCTTGTACCAGCACGTATTGCAAAATACATACCTTCCTATTCAGCGACATGCTTCAGAGGCTGTTCAGACCTCGGCATTCAGGTCCTCCCCAATTGCACAAAAATGCTGGAAAGAAATATTCGAACTGGCATCCCAAATGTTTGACACCCACGTCATGCCCGATCCAGCAATGGCTTTGCTGAACCTGAAATCTGAATTATTGACATGTAGGCAATTTAAATTGTTCCTCCAACTTCTTACGGCAGCTAAGCAAACCATCGCCAAGGCTTGGAAAACCCCTAACCTGAACATAGCTGAGGCTAGGAGCAGAATGACCAACTTTATGATACATGCCAAAATCGAGGCGTTGGATAGGGAAATAGATCCTAAATTTGAGTTAACCTGGAACCCTTGGATCTCTAATTGTCTTCCAGCAGATTTTGACCTAAAAGTTCTCCTTCCATGGTAAATGCCAGGCTGATGGGCTGTAATGGTTCGGGACCGGCCACGGAGACATCCTAGTGGACCCCCCCATCCCTTCCCCATCCTCTCCCCCCCTTCTTTTGCCCCTTTCTTGCCATACTACTGAAATGATTTTATACGCACTAATTCTATGATATGTTTGCTCAGATTGCCTTCTATACTGGACCAGTCTTGTCAGCCGTCCTTAGTATCCAAGCTCAAAACTAAGCTGATGTATGAGCAGAGCAGAATCTGTCTGACCTCACCTCAATTGCTTCCCTTGCTCTCAGGCACAAGCTAGAACCCAATAGGGGCGTCTGGGATATGGTAATGTTGGACAGATGCTTGGGCAGATTCATTAACTGTATTATAGAAGGTCTTCAACAGGCTAAATATTCAAGTTCACCACTTTATAAATGGTGATGGTTACATCGCTTACTAATGTGGTTTACCTGTCATGCATGTACATCTTGTTAGTTGTATGCACACTTTATTGTCTCATATGTAATGCTGAATACATTGTATGGCACTTCTTATGTTTAAACTCAATAAAAATTTCTGACAGAATAAGCACAGGGGGCACAGCAGCCAGCAGCATTGTCAGTCTGAGAGGAGGGTAGTGTTAAATGTACTAGCTTTACATACTAGATATTACTAGATACTAGATACTAGATTTAGATACATTAACAAATTGAAGTCAAACTCCAGCTCACACTTTATTACAGCAGGCAGTTGTTTTTTGCTTTTAGGATAAATGTTTTGCATGAATCAATAAAAGCGGATCATTTTAATTGAAATAAAGTCCTAAAAAAGCGCTCTCCAAAGCGCTCCTGGTTACAGTGTGCTCTTTCAGACAGTCCAAATGTGAAATCAACAACAATCTTTAAAGCTTATTATTTCACATGTCAGGCAGCTGCTTAAGTTATTTCAAGTTGAAAACGCAAAAACAAACAGTCATTAATTAACGAATGCTTAGCAGTGCACTTAGTAGCAAAAGCAAATGTTCATGTTAATTGATCTGAACTCTCTCAGCAGCCCACTATGTCCCCCCTCTATGAGTTCATATGGCATATATGCTGCAATCGAACTGTCAATCATGCACTATAGCTGAAACTCCACCACTGATAATGTCCCTCTCCTCATAAATTGGACTTTTACCCGGTTCAGAGGTATTGCCTGCATGGGAACATTTTTTTTCTTTTTCTATCTGTGCTTGCAGTCCGTCTCTTGGGAGTTGGTCACTGGGAATCCTCCTTTGCATCTCCAGGCCCGAGTCTCTTAAACACAATTCATAGGACCATAGTGTGATACTGTAACAACGTTTATTATCACAATCCCTCTCCCAATAAAAACACGTACCAGATGGTGGAAAAATAACAGCATAAAATCATGTATGGGTTATAGGCTGTTGTCCCAGATGCTGTTAAAAGTTGTTACAGTATCACACTATGGTCCTGTGAATTGTGTTTAAAAGACTCTGTCCTGGAGATACAAAGAAGGATTCCCATGGACCACCCCCCAAGAGACGGACTGCAAGCACAGAGAGAAAAATAAATGTTCCCATGCGAGCAATACCTCTGAACCAGGTAAGAGTCAAATTTATGGGGAGAGGGACATTACCAGTGGTGGAGTTTCAGCTATTGTGCATGATTGACAGTTTGCTCAACGATTGCAGCACATATGCCACATGAACTCGTAGAGGGGGGCATAGTGGTCTGCTGAGAGAGTTCAGATCAATTAACAGGATCATTTTAATCACCCCTGCCACTGTTAAGGTTGTCTCATAGATGTAAATTGATACATTCTTCTGGAGAGCTTGTGCTTTTGACAAACAACAGACTTGCTGGCTGGATCATCGGATGAAAATAGAAGAAAGAAAGCCTAAAAAAGAAAACAAATACAACCATCACATCTAAGAATTGGTAAGCTGCTATATAATAAGTGTTTACTTTTGGGTTTAATACTGCTTTAATAAAAAAGCAGCGTGTCAGTTGATGTGTCAAAAGGAGTAAGGCATGGGGGTGGATTTACTAACATTGGAAAGTGCAAAATCTGGTGCAGCTGCACATGGTAGCCGATCAGCTTCTAACTTCAGCTTGTTCAATAAAGCTTTGACAACAAATCCTGGAAGATGATTGGTTTCTTTGCAGAGCTGCACCAGATTTTGCACTTTTCAGCTTTAGTAAATCAACCCCTAAATGTTAGCAGTCTGACAAAAGAATTGTATTATCAATGTATGGCAGGGTCATAACTATAGCCATAGCAGACAATGCAATCAATAGCAATGGGGCACGTTGTTGTCTTGCTACTCTGTGATTTATGCAAGTACCAAAAGCATTTAACAAATACATTTGTATAAAAAATAGTTTGGAAAACCTTGATAACATTGCCAATTAGTATTCTCTATTACCAGAGGAATATTCTTTGAGATGAACAGAAAGGGGGGGGGCTTAATTGTTTTGCTATGGGCCTTAGTCACACATAGCTACAGCTCTGATGTACAGTATTCTTCTTCCTGCTTGCTGAACACTGCAAGTGTCTTTATCTTTTTCTATTGTCTTTATTTTTGGGCAAAATGGTCTGTGAGTTAATGTAGCAATCAAAATGTAATTGTCAAAAAAACAACCTATAACTCTAACTCACCTTGTCATCTAATGGTTCAACATTTATGTAGGTATTGATCTTGCTCTCAGAGCTATCAAATCTAATGAGGGCATTCCTAAGTGATACAGACACATGTTCTACTTTGGTTATTGGTCTAATTTTGCAGAGCAAATGAGTCAGCCATTAGACAGACATATTGCTTTGTGGCACTAGTATACATTAAAATTATTTATCCATTTTTGGTTTGTCATTAAGTGGTATGTGGATGAATTTGGCACTGCCTTTTTTTAGAAGGTTCATAGGGTGACTTTTATGATAAATGCTAGAACATAATTTATAGAAACCCTGCTATGTAACTTAGGTTAAAAGGAAAAATATGACATTACTCTAAGGTCCTGATTTACGAAGGTTATAAGCTTGCCTGCCAATACACAAATACCTTATCTAGGAGCACTAAATCCAAACATGATGCATATGTACTTGCACGAGAAATACATGAATACTGTATATCCAGCTTGACTCAAGTCCAGATCCTCGTGGTTATTGTAATGTATTTCCAAAGGTCTCAGCAATAGGCAAGCAGGGGTTTTAAAACTAGCATTGCCATGCTTTAATAAAATTTTAATTAAACTTTTCAATCATGCGTTAAAGTTGTTGTAAAGGTAATTTTTTTTTACCCTAATGTTTTCTCTCCATTAAGGTAAAAAACTTTCTGTATGCAGCTCCTCCAGGCCCCCCTTACATGTACTTGAGCCTGATCTCAATCCAGTGCTGTGCCTGAGAGCAGCGTCTCTCTCTTCCCACTGGACATGGAGGCAGCATTGGGAGTCATTGGCTCCTGCTGCTGTCAATCACAGCCTGTCAGGAGAGAGCGGGGAGTGGGGTGGGGCTCAGGATCAAGCCCACTTGAGTGTCCCCATAGCAAGTGGCTTGCTATGGGGCACTCAGCAGGGGGAGGAGCCTGGAGCACTGGGGAGGGGGGTCCCTGAAGAGGAGGATTGGGGCTGCTCTATACAAAACCATTGCACAGAGCAGGTAAGTACAACATGTTTGTTATTAAAAAAAATGTTTACAATCGCTTTAACTCTCACTTCACAGTAAAATTTTGCTTGCTTGCACATAGATCCCTGCTCATTTGAATGAATTGTGGCTTTCCTCAATGGATGATCTTGCAGATGATTTTTGCTATAGATGGTGAATTAGATCTTGTGAAATAGCAATATGCAAATTCAGACAAACATGCTAATTGTTTAATTACTCCAAAAAAATCTATTTACCATAAGGTTCAACAAATAGTTGTTGAAATAATCAAATATAACAACAGTATGGCACAGCACAATATATTTAAAGCATCAAAAGTACTTTTACAATCTTTTTTTAAATAAAATTTTAACATGTTGCTCATTTCATTTTAGTGAATAAGGTTTTCTCAAGTTTTGCAAGCACATGTGTATGTACATTTTCATCTCCCTATGTACATAATAACAGTGTCTCTTTCCACAAATGAATTAACAAATGCTTGTCAGTGTCAAAATAACAAGTCTTGCATATGTATGTATGTGCTTGTGACGGAACACCTGGCACCCAGCTTGGGTGCTTCCACCAAACAACGCCTCCTGCTCTCCAAACCCTTCCACCAGACCGAGAACTAACACCAGCCTTTCTACCCCAAGCATCATACATAGAGAAGATGTTGAGATAAGAACCAAAGAAATGACTGTTTATTGAGCATAAATACAGGGTTTATACACTTCAAAAGTAGGGCAGTCATCACATGAACAATAAAACCAAATATTACCCAAAACATGACACAATGGTTAGATAACGAGGTAGAGTTGGCACAAGATTAATCCCATTATGTAGGAACCTTCAAGAGGATTAGCCAACATAAACAAGCAGTGATCTGATTAAACAGTTACCTAATTAACAACTAGTCACCTAGACAATGCTTTGGTTAATCAGAGATCCCACAACAACTCAGACAGTCCAGCAACAGTCTACAACCCTGAATACACAAAATACATTACACATGCTGTCTTCAGGTGCTTGGCCTTATGTAATCTATTTACTAGACAAGTCATCAGAAGACAAACAATGTTCCAGCAGTCGGAAAAAGTGGAATTAATTTATCTTCATAGATTTCTTGAGGGATATTGTTGATAAATATTTCTGTCCCAAGTGAAGGAGCCTCTTCAAACCAGTCTGCAGGAGGGCCACCATATTCTCTCTGACCATTAACGTGTACAAGACTAATATTGCACCTTTCCATCCACTCCAGAAGGGAAGCTTTATTGTCCTTATTCAGAGAATTAATCCAAGCCTCGCTCTCAGAGTTCATCACATTGTTGTTCATCATTAGAGAATGATCTGCTCTCTTCATGGGATCAGATTCTGAACTGAGCTCTTTTCCATGCTCTGACTGGGAGAAGCAGACAAAATTCCCAGTCTCCTCCATGGCCCATAATCAGTGGGTAGGAGTCAAGCCCCTAGTCCCCTCCAAAAGCCCCTGTCCCCGTTGGGTCTGTCACAGTGCTCATATAAAATAGACTTAAGACTTAATGAAATTATATTTAATTTATTAAAGTGGAGTTCCACCCATATTACACTCTTCATATCATTCATCTTCTTTTTTAATGCACATAAACCTTTGGCCAAAATGATAATTTCCCAGGAGTCAATGCGAAGCACCAGAGGATTCACCGCTACATCCGCTTATAAGGCACATGTGTGGATAGCCAGCATGCACCATATCCCAGAAGACAGTGCTAGTGGGCTTCCCATGACCACAGTGAGGATGGAACCGCTCTGCAAAATGAAAATAAGGTAATGTAAAATTAAAAAAAAAGGAATTGGAACAGGATTGATTTATAAACACACGTTAATGTAAATCATGTGTACAAGCATAGGGGAAGCCAAAAAAAAATTCTGCTCGCAACTTCGCTTTAAAACACTGTGCATCATAGACAACTGCCATGTTTTTCTTTGAAACGTTTTCAGGTTTTTTTTTATCCTTTTTTGCATATAAATGCTGCTGAACTCATCTAGACTTTTTTAGCCACCTACATGCACTAACCCCAGTTTCCTGATAGTGACAACAATGAACCATTCTTTCTTTAACAGGAAGTGCTTAAGCAAGGACTTTTATGGGAGGATCACCAGGTATTCTTTCATTCAAGATTGAAAGGTTCTAGCATCCCTGCAGTCTTTGACAATCGCCTGTTGCATCTCTGCAGTCTCTGACAGCTTTCTGTGGCAATTAATTAACTAAATATTATGGGCAGCCCTTTGGAAATGTCAGGGACCACACTTTTGGCCCCCTATACCAGGGATGTTTGTGACCACTAGTTTATACCGTAGCTTGTTTTATAATAATAAGCATTGAAGTACTGGTACATACAGCACATAGACATTTCAATAAATCAAAGTGGAAGTCTTACATAAACAGGTTGAGATTTTAACCTGGTCTTAATGCTTTTATTTTAGGGCATGCAATGATTGCACAGTAATGTCTAAATAATAAGGACTATGTCGTTGACCTCTGGAAATACAGAGATAAAAAGTACCATTTGAACACACGCCACTCTTGATTTCTGGCTATATATTATTGTGACTAGCAATGCTTCTGTTATCTCATGTTAGCAAAATGTTGCAAGACACTATTATTTACAACAAAACAATACAGAATGAATGCACACAGTATTTTGCACCTCACAGCTTCAGCTAAATGTCAGCACTGTCTAATCATTAACCTGGACATGTTAAGGGTAGCTGCTCTCAATCAGGGTTTGTGCCAGGGTCTAACACCCTTCATTACTTGTCCCATTATTCGCAGCAGCAGATAAATTATGCATTACCTCATTTTGTTGGAAACGCACAAGCTGTGCACAGTTACTCTAAAATGCAGAAGCTAGAATTGTAGAGAGTTTCAAAAGAATTTCATCACATACTTTGGTGACAGAACATGGTTCGATAATATGAGAAAGCAGGTGATATAGTTTGATAAAGGGTACCTATACTGAGAAAAAGAAGAAGCAAATCCAGTTAGTTCTTCACAATGTAATACTTAAAAAAGGAAAGAAAAATAACAATTAAAATATGTATGATGCCTTTAGGAATTTAATGAGGAACATGTCCCTGCTATCACTGGCAATCTCCCCCTCTTCTGCCTACCATAAAAACTCTTGTGTACACCCTAAAGTGCTACTTAAAAGGTAACTATTCAGAGCACAATTACTTCTATGGGTCTGAAAATAGGTAGGTTCTCGCAAAAAAACTATGGCTTAAGGTAAATTAAAGTATTGCTGCTCACACTCGTGTGTTCCCACAAGATACAAGCAATACAAAATATACTGCCGTGCAGTACTAAATATGTGCACAAGTGTCATAAACTAAAATAAAGAAATAATTAAAAAATGTGACATAAATAAAGCAAAATAATGAAAAAAAAAATGTATGTGTGTATTACAAACAGCAGCGGCCTATAGTGGCTGGAATAGGTTCTTTGAATGAAAATCTTGGTCTTTGGGTTTATTGCCAGTTTTAGCCATTAGTTAAAAGCTTGCCCAGTTATTTAACCTCCCTGGCGATATGATTATTTCAGATTTTTGGTGCTGAAAGCGGTACAATTATTTTGCATGGAAATTTGGCATTTTATATTGTGGCATGTAATTCTTAGGAATAACTCACTTAAATCTGTCCAAACAAGAGTCTACTAGACATCTCAGGTATGAAAAAGTTTGAAACACAAAATCATATATTATTATATTCAATCATAATATATATGAAAAAAATATAATATAATAAATAACTATAAATAGTTATCAAAGATGATAATATAATAATAAAATTTATTCAATAATGTAATCAAGTCAAAAACACTGAAATTTGCTCAGTTGCAGAATTGTCGCTGTCGTCACTTTCAGTGTCTGATGATACATTTCCCCAAAAATCAGTATCACTCAATTCTGCAAATGATTCTTATTTACTATTGCTGTTTTCTAGCTGATCAAAAACCACTTTTGACGTAAAGGGACACTTTTTGGTTGCCATGGACATTCTCAAGTTTCCAGGCAGAAAGAATGACATATATAATATAAAAGTGCATGCAGGACACTGGGCAAAGCACTAGGGACAAAAGGGATGTGAATGATTTCATACAGTAATGTAATCTGTAAGGTTACAGTGTACTGTATGTTTACTGTGTGTTTCACTTTTTGAATTTCCCGCCAGGCTCCGCCCCCGTGCGACGCTCGCAGGGAACGGAGCCCAGCACACAGAGGCAACGGGCGGAGGACACCACCCGCAGACACGGCGGGGGACATCGCTGGATCCAGGGGACAAGGTGAGTAACCCAGCCTGGATCCAGCAATGCAACCCCGAGTGTGGCTCGGGGTTACCGCTATTTGCAGTGAAAACTCACCCCGAGCCACACTCGGGAATACCGTCAAGGAGGTTAAGGGACACCAAACACCTTTTGAATTTATGCGATCGAATGAGATGGGAGGAGGGGGATATATGGATTACCTGTAGATATGTCCAGTCTGTTCTCCTGTATACCGCATACCCTTGGTGTGCATGCAGTGGAGTACTTTTTGGATCATCACAGTGGATACTTTCCTATACACAGAGAATACATTCTTGAGTACTTGTTGACACAAAAATTATTATTCTTTCGATGGTTCTTTTTATCTTGAGATGTGGGGCAGCCATGGGAGCCCGGTTTTCACCCTCTCTTGCCAACTCGTATATGGGTTGGTGGGAGAGGGTACGCATCTTTGGGGATAATAATCCCTTTTGGTCCAAAATTAGTTTTTTCCATCGCTTCATTGATGATCTGTTGTTCATTTGCTCCGAATCTGTAGGTGCATTAGATGATTTTCTGCTGAATAATAATAATTTAAACCTTAAATTTACAGGGCATATGAGAAACACATACATTCCCTTTTTGGATGTAGTTTTCTCAAGCAGGGAGGGTTGTATTGTATCAAACTTGCAAGCTTGTACAGGAAACCCCTGTCTGGGAACACCCTCCTACGTGCAGACTCTAGGCACCCAGGCCATGTTACACGTGGTATACCAGTTGGTCAATTTCTTAGAGTGCTCAGGATCTGCAGTGAGGAGGGAGATTTCCAAGAGAAAGAGGATGCACTCTAGGTTCCTTGATAGGGGCTGTCAGCCCAACATTGTAAATAGGGCAATTGAGATAGTGGAACATACCCCTAGAGAGAGGTTGCTACGGGACAAAAAAACAAGAGTCTACATCTATTAGAACTCCTATCTTTTCAACTTCATACAGTTTGGAATATAATATAATTGGAAAATAGTGGAACTATATGTGCCCATTCTGTATGAAGATGAATGCTTTGCCAAGATTTTGTCTGGGGGATAAAATCCGTCTCACAGTGGGCACTGAAATTGGCAAATTCCCTGTCTCCTAGTGAATTCAGTAGCAATAAACAAACCCGAATGTGGATAGATTTTGTGGGTACATATAAGTGCCGTGCTTACCGTTTTCCATGCTGTCCTCGGGTCATAAAAAGCGTTCAATTTCACTCCACAGTGAATGGGAGATCTTTTAAAATCAAGAGCTTCATTAATTGCAACACTAAAAATGTTTTCTATTTGATTACTTGTAAAATGTGTGGGATCTAATATGTGGGTTGCACAACTAGAAGGCTAGGAGATCGCTTACACGATCATGTCTATGAAATGGAGAAAGAGCACGGTACTAGTGTTGCTAGGCATTTTAACCACTCCAGATCCGCGCTATTGCCATAGTACGGCTCCAGCGCAGATCTGGAATGCCGGGACGACGTCCATGGACTTCGTCCCCTGTGCACGCTCCTCGCGCGCCCCCTAGTGGCAGCAGCGGCGCACGCGTGCCGCACACTGCGCGAGCGTGCCCATGGCTCGGGCGGACTCGATGTCCGCCCGAGACCCGCTGATCTCTTTTAGGAGCCTCAGAACGGGAAACCGCCGATGTAAACACGGCGGTTCCCCGTTCTGTGACAGGGGACATGACAGATCTACTGATCCCTGTCACTGGGATCAGTTAGATCTGTTATGTCCCGGCCAGCCCCGCCCCCCCACAGTTAGAACACACCCAGGGAACATATTTAACCCCTTCACTGCCCCCTGCTGGTTAACCCCTTCACTGCCAATGACATTTACACAGTAATCAGTGGATATTTAAATTTCTGATCGCTGTATAAATGTCATTGGTCCCAAAAATGTGTAAAAAATGTCCGACATTTCTGCGGCAATATCGCAGTCCCGATAAAAATCGCAGATCACCGCCATTACTAGTAAAAAAAAATAAAAATAATAAAAACGCCATAAATCAATTCCCAGTTTGTAGATGCGATAACTTTTGTGCAAACCAATCAATATACGCCGATTGCGATATTTTTTTTTTTACCAAAAATATGTAGAAGAATATATATCGGCCAAAACTGATGAATAATTTTTTTTAATGGATTTGTACTTTAGCAAAAAGTAAAAAATATTGTTCTTTTTTGCAAAATTGTCGCTCATTTTTTGTTTATAGCGGCGATCAGAAATAACGCAGAGGTGATCAAATACCACCAAAAGAAAGCTCTATTTGTGGGAGAAAAAGGACGCACATTTTATTTGGGTACAACGTCGCACGACCGCGCAATTGTCATTCAAAATGCGACAGCGCTGAAAGCCAAAAATTGGTCTGGGCAGGAGGGGGGTTTAAGTGCCCAGTAAGGAAGGGGTTAATGAATTCATGGAGGTGATACCACCTTATTGCAAGTTTCAAGGAATTGAAAGGGTTGTCACCCCTAGGAGAGGTGGAGACAAATTTAGAAATCTCTGTAAAAGAGAAGTTTTTTGGATATTTTCCCTTCAAACAAGGATTCCGGGAGGTTTAAACTTTGAGTAGGATTTGACTCACTTTTATGTTTATGATGGGCCTCCAATAAGAACCATTTTCTAAATGGAAAGATAAAGGCCTATTCAAAGCAGTCTCTCTATACTACGAAGACTCCGGGTCTCTTAAGCCTTTTCTCTCTATAACCTCCACTTCCTACAGATCTCACAATATTCAGACTTTATAAGTAAAATCTGTCCTCAAAAACATATTAGATTTCAGCCCCCCTTCTTGGACAAGTTGATCACAGCTGTTCAATTTCAGACATTTATCAACCGCTGAACTTAACTTTCACAAAACCATTATGCCATACTTCAATAAAATCCTGGCTGATAGAACTTCTGGATCAGGTCACAATTGACAACATTCTCACAGGATATAAAACCACCAAAAGAATTACATCAAATGAAACTTGGAGAGAAACCCAGTTTAAGATAATCCATAGGGCATATTACCCTTTCTCCACAAATCACGCCCCATCCAAAGCAGCCTCCTGTCTGTGGTGCTCAATTTGGAAACCAACCTTGTTTCATCACCTTTGGACCTGCCCACCTATCACATTCTATTGATCTAAAACCCTATCATTTATACACAATGTAACTAACTGCCAACTCAACAAAGATCTCATGCTTCTTTTATTTGGATACACCAACACAACAACTGTCTCAACAGGTACCTTTCCCATAGGGTTCCAAAATAATCTTCAATGGATCCTTCTCACGCTTCTTGTTGCACGCAGAAACATACTTAGACACTGGATCTCTACTTCACCTCCTACGCTACTAGAAACGAAAAGAAACCTCAAAATCTTGCTTTGCCAGGAAAAATCGGATGCCATGCTCCATCATGACTGGAACAACAAGAAATTTGAAAAAAAGATGGAGTTCTTTCATTGACAAATGACTGACTACTTCCGAATAGTGTTGAGCAAACCTGGACTGTAACATTCGGATCCGTACCAAACTTTGAGGTGTCCGGGACCCGGACCCGAACATGGACGTTTCGAAAAACGTCCGGGTTCTGGGTTCTGGTAGTTGATCACGCATGTTGAATAGCTGCAGGGCAGCCAATCAACAAGTGTTTCACTGGTTTGCCCTTAGAAGCCATCACAGCCATGCCTACTAATGGCATGGCTGTGATTGGCCAGCGCATCATGTGACCCAGCCTCTATATGAGGCTGGAATCACAGTGCTGCATGTCACATGCTCTTGGGTTAGTGTAGGGAGAGGAAGCTGCCGGCGTTTTTGTGAGGGACAGATTGCAGACATTTTAACATCTGATCCTGCATCCTGAGATTACTACTACTGTTGCTTTGAGGGACAGATTGCAGAAATTTGAGATTTCACATACTGCTGCTTTGAGTGACAGATTGCAGATCAAACTCTTCATAACACAATGATCGTTACGATCGAACACAACGATCAGATTGTGGGATCGTACACAACGATCAGATGTGGGAGTAATATGAGATTTCACATACTGTTGCTTTGAGCGATCTGACTGCACTAGGTAGAGACTTCTGCTTAGAGGGACACATTATTGTTCAAAAATCATCTCCTAGTTCTAAAGGGAGAGGATTTAGCTGCAGCTGTAAGTGACACATTATTGTTCAAAAATCATCTCCTAGTTTATATGATTTTAATTTATTTCCCCTATCCTCATTTTTTTGTATGGCACTTGCCCTATTCTTACCCCCATTTTACTTCCTTTTGCAGCCCTCTAGCACTTGCCAGGACTTTGTTACAGCCATTTTTGTGCCTAAAAGTTCGGGTCCCCACTGACTTCAATGGGGTTCGGGGTCCGGGATAACGTTCAGGCAACGTTCGGTGCCAAACCCGGACTTTTTTCCAAAGTTTGTTCGGACCCGCAGAACCCGAACGTCCAGGTGTTCGCTCAACTCTACTTCCGAATGGTCTTCTCTGAATCCCCCCTTCCTTTTCATCAAAAGTGGCTACCTGTCAAGCTCTTCCATGCCCCCCGGGATAGTCTGCTATGCCCCCTTCTACCATGAACTCATGATGGAAGTTAACTTTCAGTTATTGTTAATATTGGTTGTAATAGTATATTGTTATGGCTGTATTAGTATAAAAGCAAATTCACTGAACACTGTTAAGCTCCCTTATACCCTCGGGGTGACCGGGAGGGGATGGCCCTGTAGCATCCTTTCGCAACTTACTCTGACTACCCCTTTTCTTTATCTGTCATTCTTCCTTCCCTCACCTCCTTGTCTCACCACTTTCTCCTCACAGATAGGTTATGAAGTATAGTCCTGATTTATACTTTGGTTGTTTTTTTTTTTGTTTCAATGGTTTTTATTAAGTTTTCTGCACATTACAGAGATAAGTAAAGTAGTTTAAAGGAAAAAGGCAATATAGGTGTGCCGTAGAATATGACGTATAACAACTTAAATTGGTAACACAATACCTGGTAGTATCTATCAGTTGTGCACACAGTAGGGTACCAGCAGGCCATACATGACTTCAAGGTTTGCTTTGAACGGCCAGCCCTCTCCTCAGCCTGGGCATCCCAACTTGGGTTCACACTGTACCTGATGGGCCAAGGAGCGTCCCGGCATCCCTCTTCATATGTATCAAGCATGCCGTTTCTAGGTATATTGTGAGGGGGTCTTGATTGGCAATGTAGTTAGTCAAGATGGAACCTGTTTGGTAACTTGATATTGGCCAGTGTATCCCAGTGTGCGCACAACCACAAGGTGCAAACAACATAAGTAACTATTCTGTGGCTGTGAAGTTCAAAGCCAGGGATGAGCCTGGAAGAGAGTGAAACAAATAAACAAAGAAACACTGGTAGACATCCGTTGGGTATTCCACATGTTTTCAGTTCTGAATTGAGACAACTATTCCCTAGTATTGGTTTGTAGATCGTGCTAAACTGCTGAGTGTTGAAGACTGAAGATGTATGGAGCGGGGAAGGACTGGTATTCAAGTCTAGAATGTATTATTAAGGGGTGCTTCTCTGGTCTTTAATCCAGGGTGCCCAAGATTTGATAAATTTTGAGGTGGTGAGGTTGGCTTTAGCAAATGCTGCTTCCATCTGATAGTGCAAGTTCAGTAAGCTGATGAGATCCGAAGAGGTAGGAGGTTGGTCCGATTTCCATTTTTTTTGCGAGTGCTAATCGTGTGGCAATCAAGATGTGTGTGGCAAGAACCTGCACATGGCTGGGCCAGGTGGGTATTGAAAGGCCTATGAGGAGGTCCAGAGAAGACATTGAGGTCGGTCTTTCGCAGAGAGAAGATAGCATGGAGGCGACTTCCTGCCAGTAGGGTGCGATGCGGCAACACTCCCACCATATGTGATATAATGTTCCCATTTCACCGCAGCCTCTCCAACACAATGGTGAGGTTGATGGGAGTATGTTGGCCAATTTTGACAGAGTATAGTACCATTTGTGAAATAACTTTAGCAGGGATTCCCAATGAGTGATGCACCGGGATGCTCGACGAGGGAGCATAAGGGCTTCATTCCATAGCTTGATTGGGGGCGAATTGTCCATAAACTTACACCAGAAATTTATGGATGTATCGGGTGTTACTGTCCGAGGGTATGTAAGAGTATTATAGGCCATCAATATGCCTTTGACAGCAGGTTTTGGTGTATCGTAGTATTTTAGTATGTCAAGTAATGTTGGTTCATCCTCTGATATTTTGTTGCTGGTGAGAATTGAGTGGGTTCTGAGATATAGAAAAAATGTTGATTTATGAATGTCATAAGTCTGCTGAAATTGTGAGAATGAGAGTAAGCCTGAGGGGGAGTACAATTGGTCAATTGTAGTCGGTCCAGTCTTACACCACGCTTCGAAGGATAGATCGGGCGAGAGAATTCTATCGATTTGAGGTTTAATTTAGAGAGGATCTTTCTAGGGGTCCCTGCCTCCTTTGGTATGCAAGCAGACCATACTCTCAGAGCTGCTGTAATTGTGTCCATATAGTAGTGTTGCGGTTTGAAGTTGAGAGTGATAGCTGAAAGTAGGATTTTTAAGTCTGTTGAGGCGGCATTGGTTTCAATTTGGATCCAGGTTTTATTTGAGTTGGGTACCCACCATTCTTTTAGTTGATCAAGAACTACTGCTCTGTGGTATGCTTGAATGTTTGGGGCTCCCATATCACCCCTGTGTACCGGGGGAAAGTAAAGTTTCTCTTTTGATTCTAGGCCTCTTGTTCTGCCAAATGAATTCATCAATCAATTTTTGTAATTGGTGAAGCTGAGTGGGCAAAAGAGGCACAGGCATTATGTGAAACATGTACAAAACGTGGGGGAGCAAATACATTTTCGATTGGGCTATTCTTCCTGCCCAGGTGGAGGGGACTGTGTTTAATTCTTTGGAAATGCGCAAAAGCTTTTCTTGTAGGTTGGTGAAGTTAGTGGTCAACATTAGCCGGCTAGGGAATGTTAAGTGGATGCCTAGGTAAGGGAGCGAGGCCTTAGTGGCCCATTAAAAGGGAGAGCTTACAGATATGTCATGTTTAGTTTGTGGATCGATACCTAGGTCAAGCATAGTGGATTTGTTGTGATTAACCTTATACAGAGATACAGTACTGAATTGGTCTAAAAGTTTTTGTACATTAGAAAGGGATGTCTGGGGATCGGTGATAGTGATGATGACATCATCGGCATATAGCCCTATTATGTGTTCCACGTTACTGACATTAATGCCCGGTATTGTCGGCAGAGGATCTTATAGCTTGTGCAAGGGGTTCCATCACCACGGCAAAGATCAGGGGAGACAATGGGCACCCCTGTCTTGTGCCGTTGGTGATTTCCAGTGGGTCAGATTTGATCCCTGAAGTCCAGATTCTGGCACTAGGAGAGGAGTACAAGTTTATAATTGCTGTCAGGAAGCTTCCCGATAGGCCAAACTTTTGGAGTATTTTCTGCATGTATGTCCAGTGCACTCTGTCGAATGCCTTCTCTGCGTCCAGAGAAAGGAACAGAGAAGGCGTTCGAGTGTGCTCCTCCCACTGAATCAGGTCGATGAGGCGTCTCGTGCCATCACTCGCCTGTCTATGTGGTACAAACCCCACCCGATCTGGGTGTATCAGGTGGGTCATGACTGTGGAGAGGCGTTGGGCTAGCATCTTTGCGTACAATTTAGTGTCCGTGTTGAGGAGAGAAATGGGGCGGTAATTAGCTGGATTATCTGGATCTTTGCCTGGTTTTGGGAGGGTGCCAACTAGGGCTTCCAGAGATTCTCTGGGTATTTTACCCACAGAAGCGTAGTGGTTAAAAGTTTCACAGAGATGCGGGGTGAGAAGTTGTGAAAATTGGATGTAATATTCGCTTGGGAGCCCATCGGGTCCCGGAGCTTTGTGGAGGGGCAGCTGTTTGATAGCGCGTCGAGAACGGTCTCGATAATTCAGCTAGTTGTGTCGAAGAAATAGGGGGAAGATGGACCGATGCTAGGAATGCATCCATTTCATCCTCTTTGGGTTGGTAAGTTTCCTCTGAGTTTTTGAAGTTGTAAAGTTTAGAGTAATAGGATCCAAATTCATTGGCTATGTCTAAGGGATTGATCAGTTTCTGGCCGTGGGAGTTAGTTAGGAAATGTATTTTTTTGCTTGCCGCTTGTCTTTTTTAGTTGTTTCGCCATAAAGGCTCCTGATTTATTCGCGAGGCGTAAAACTGGAGTTTGAGGCGTTTGACATAATAGTCAAATTTGTGGTGGAGATGTTCGCTAAGTTGTGATCTAGTATTCTTTAATTCTGTGATGAGGTCTGGGGACATGAGTTTTTTGTGCCGTGCCACCAGGTCTCTTATTTTGGTTAACAGCCTCTTGGTCCTGGCCATGTGTATTTTCTTTTGTTGGGCCCCTAATTTGATGAACAAACCTCTCAGAACTGCCTTATGCGCATTCCATACAGTGGAAGGATCATTCACCGATTGGGATTTCTGTTGGAAGTGCGACTCAATCTCGGATCAAATCCCGTCCATACTCATCGGAGATGTGAGGAGGGATGGGTTCAGTCTCCAGACCGTATGGCTAGGAGCTGGTTTGTTATCAAATAAAGTGATCAAGACTGGGGTGTGATCCGACCAGGTGATCACTCCTATGTTGCATTGGTTATGGATTGGAGGTATTTGTCTGTGAGAAACAGCTCGATCCGAGAGTATGAGTCTTGAGGGTGGGAATAAAAGGCATAGTCTCGTTCCATGTCATGCAGACACCTCCAAGGGTCATACAAGTCTTCTTTGTGAAGGAGGGAGGCCAGGGCAGAAGGGCGTCGTTTCGATGAGTTAGATGTGTCGAGGGAGGTATCAATGATGTCATTGAAATCCCCGCAAATTATCAAGGGGTTGGTTCTGAAGGGGGTCAGTTTTGAGATCACTTTTTGATAAAATCTCCCTTGGGCCATGTTGGGTGCGTATAGGTTAACTAGAGTGAGGCGTTGGTTTTCAATAGTTGCTGATAGAATTAGGTATCTGCCCTCAGTGTCTGCCTCACAATGATGTAGTGTAAACAACACGGTATCCCTGACTGCTATCATAACACCTCTGTTTTTCTTTGGGGCATTAGCTACGAAGCAGTGGGGGAATTCTTATGAGAGCATTTTGGGGGATTTTCTTTTAGAAAGTGTGTCTCTTGTATGAAAATCACATCCACTCTCTGGCGTATGGCCTCCCTCCACATCATATTTCTTTTGAAGGGTGAATTAAGTCCCTTGGCATTAAGGGAAGTGATTTGTATGGGCATGATTGGCTAGTGTCTGCAGATGACAGGAACGAGACCAGGCCCTCTGCAATGAAAAGTATACAGTCCTAGATGGACTCAAATCAGCAGTGTGCTAAGGATTTAGTATAAGGAAATTTCTCAGGTCTCAATTTGTTCACTGAATAATAGTGCATCTTCACTAGTATATCCCTTGGTATGTCAGAGGGTAGGTGAGATGGCTTTGCAATCCTGTGTGCTCTGTCAATCAGTAAATCGCGGGCATGTAAGCGGGGTAATAGGATGGGGAAGAGCTTCGGTATATGGTAATCTCATTCGTTTTGACGGTTTCTGGTACTCCTCTGATTTTTATATTTTGGCGTCTCTAGCGATCTTCTAAATCTGCCAGTTTCTTATTTATTCGGTGAATCTCTGAGGTATTATGGTCGTGGACATCAAGCAATTCATTGTGAGCCTTAACATGGTTTTGCATGTGTTCTTCCAGCACCGTTGTTCTATCCTCCAGGTAGTCTACCCTATCATGGATCTGGAACACTGAGACATGCAGCTCTATGTGGAGATCTTTTTGCAAAGTTAGGAGCATGGCCTTCAATGAGGCTTCTGACACTGGGTTGTCTGAAGCTGGGATCTCTGCTAGGGCTGTGGTATGCTCTGTGGTAGGGGTAACAGTGTCAGGTTTGGCCTAAAGTTGTTTCTTAAGCTGTGGTCCTTTGCTAGGTGAGAGAGCTGGGGAGGACGCTGTTCTCTTACCTCTGTCTGAGGTATGCGTAGCAGGTGAGGGCTCTGCTGTAGGTATAGTGTCCATTCCCTCCCCTCTGCCGTCCTCGAAGCTGGTTGATACACCGCCTTTTTGTGAGGGAGTTGAGGAATTTGCTCTGATGTCCAGGTGGTCGGGTGGTGTGATCTGACTGATCCCTGTGCCATCGCAATCTTCAGCTGAACTCATGGTGGCTGGGCTGTAGTAGGCGGTCAGTCTGCGAGGAACAGGTGGCGTGCACCGCCTATTAGACATACCCACCTGCCCTCAGCGTACCAGCTGCTGGTTGCGTGTCCGTGAGTGGGTCTGTATGGGTCTGTGTCGCTTGGGGTTGCGTTACTCCAGATGAGGGGCCGGAACTCCGGGCCTAGGTAGCAATCCCATTCCGCAGTCGATGGGGCCCTCTTTTTTCAGACACTTTTATAGTTACTCTGCTCCCCTATGCCCCCGGGTTGCTGTGGTATGATTTCCTCTTTGTATGGAGCTTAACTTGCAGTGTATACCATTTCAGGCCACAAGATGGCGGCTGCCGCGTACCTCCAAGTAGGCCGCAACTGAAGCTGGGGCCTCAATTAGTGGCTGCGGCCCGGACCAAGTGTGGCGGTCGGACCCGAAATGGATCGGCAGTCCCGTGGAGGGCTTTGGGGGAGGTTTTAAAGCTGTCCCCACGATTGGGGGTGAAAAACCCCTGCAGATGGGCCAGTGGATGCCAGTAAAGGATGGCGATGGGCTGGTATGTAGGCCGCACTGGCGGCTTGATTCGCGGGATCCTGGGGGCACCGATCACCAGAATTTTCTCGTGGTGATATAGCTGGGGTGTTGTTGGGTCCCCTCCGGGTGGTTTGGTGGATCACCTGTCCTTTGCTGAGCTGGATGGTCCTGGATAGAGTACAGGCTATCCGGAGCTCTGTGGAGAAGCGTCCAACGTGCTCTCCTTCAGGCCACGGCCCCTCATACTTTGGTTGTTTTTATCTGTGACTCTATTGTGTACGCTGATAAATTTAATAAGCTATATTAAAAAAAAGATAGACAACAAATTTAAAACTACAGTTTATATATTGTTTAAATGGATAGCTTTTACCTGTAGAAAAAGATTTAATGTTAGTGCATTTTTTATGTTTTCTACAATACCTGCATGTATTTTTCCCACTGCAATACAATCCCTTAGTTGAAAGCCACGTTTTGTGGTTAGGAGTACTGGAATTAAATAGGCTAGGAGATAACATGCCCAAACTAGGGGCTGATCTACTGGAAAATCCACATCCATTTTTGAGAATGTTGTGGAGGTCCCTGTGAGTATATAGGTTAGGAAGGTGTTTTTTAATACAGTAATGTTAGTGATCTAATGAAGTCCACTGAGAAGGAAGTGACTAAGTTAATGTGGTTGTTAAGCCACTTAGTAAATTGCACACAATCTCCTGTTAGAAAGTGTCCTATGCTGCAGTGTCTGTGCTTTGTAAAAAAAATATGCCCATTTCTACCTGATTTTCCTATATCCAACATATTTAACATTTTTGACCTGGGGTAGGGTCAGAATCGAGTAGCCGGTAGGTATTGATGTCCCCTAATTGCTTCCTGTGCATAAGCCTCAGAGTCCAAAATTATGACACACCCCCCTTATCCACCTGGCAGATAACAATATCAGTTCTTCTATTCAAGTTTTGGAGTGCTAAATACTCATCTCTATGGACTTATGGTGAAGTCTGTTCATTTGGACTCTGTCTTTCAGGTTCAAAAGTTCTGATTCAACTACATTCTGCAAAGCATCCACTGCTCCACTCCTGGCCTGAATGGGATAAAAATATTTATCACTCTTGTAAATCTTATCTGAGGTAACACCATGTTGGACACTGATGGAGTCAGAACGGTGTGCTTCCATAGTAGACCCGTTTATTAGGTGGTTAAACAAAAAAGACTCAGTGACATGCTATGGGCTCAATGAGGATTCAGAGACTGAAACTTCAGAATCTGATTCCCTCAAAAAAGTGTTTTTGTAACATAAAATTTCTGATGAACCTGGTAATATCTAACAAGGTTCATCAAAGGTAAACATCAAATGACATGTTGCAATAAATGAAAGCCCTTTGGATAACAGATAAGTCTCAGCCTGGGAGAGTTCCACATGTGATAAATTGAGAACCTTATTAGAAACAATACCTAGTCCTTCTGTTTCTTTGCCCTTTGAGGATATTTCTTCCAGCCAGCCTTGTTTGTGATATCTCCCCATCCTTTTCCCTTTTTTTTGTATTCTTTTGTTGCACAGTGTTTGCATGCTTTTTGAAGAAACTTTAGGGGATATTTCTCTCGCAAAGACTGACTCGACGGAGCTCCTTGATGTAACGAATGACCGTGGCTCAGCTGTGTTAGAATACTCTGGTTGAGTAGTCTTACACCTCTGGCAAACTGAAGACCCATGTATCTCCCGGCAGCCCAGATATATTTTTTAATATAGAATGAGGATATTTTTTAGACCTGTGGCGTACATAAACAAGGCCAGCTTCATAATTCTGAAGATCCCTCAAATATTTGTACCTCTAAGTGTCCATGATTTCTTGTTCCAGTTGTTTAAGATTCATTGACAGATCCAAATTCAAGCTATCATATGAGGATGCAGCGAGATATTTCAGAGGGACCTCCTTCACTGAGGTTATCTCTGAGTTAATGTCCACAGGCAATTTTTCTTTATACAAGATAATACCCTCATGAGGTCAAAGAAACATTATGTTAAATGATAGCTCTTGGTAGATCTTTTTAGTCAGAAAGAAAGGAATCAGTATGGTGGATGGAGTCCTCTGGGAATCATGGACTCATCCATGTATTTCTGTAATCCTGTAGAATCCCACCACAAATGTGTCCCCTTCCACATCAGGGATTTTAATTTCTCAAAGGCTAGTTTACACTGAGCTTTAAAGGTAAACATGCCTGTATCCCTGGTATACAACTGCGAGAGTTTATGTTGGCAGTCTAATAAATTCACACAAACAGGGGTGTTAGCTGTGTTGGTCTCCTCCAACGTATCTGTGCCATTATCTGTAGCCAGATATGCACCACAAAGACAAACTGAAGAAAGTTTACCCAAGCTCAACTGGTATGACATTTTTAAAAATCAAGCTAGCAGGGAAATGTACTGGCAATTAGAGTTGAGCGAACACCTGGAAGTTCGGGTTCTGCTGGTCCGTCCGAACTTCGGGACAAAGTCCGGGTCCGGGTCCGGACGGAACCCGAACGATCGCACGGAAGGCAGGCCTGGGCCTGGGCCTGAAACAGGGCTTCAAGCCTGCCTGGTCGTCTTGGGCTTGAAGGTCCACAAGCGAGTTGAGATTAACGGTCATGTAAAGGGACGATCGAACTAAAAATTTTTACAGTATGGTCAACTCGAACCCATTTGAAAGAAGTCAAACAGAAACACCACGTATAGACCGATGTCTATTACCGTGTCTATGCAACCTCCTCTGGTTGTGTCGATTGTGGGGACAAACACACTTAAATAATCTGACGGTTGTATTTGAGAGCGTCAACATATGGTCCCTATGTCCGTACAAATGGAAATTTCG
>BLSH010374790.1:1413209-1426868 GCA_018402905.1 Glandirana rugosa
AATTCTCATCATCCGTAAACGCGACCACTTTTGCGCAAACCAATCAATAAACGCCGATTGCGATTTTTTTTATCGCAAATATGAGGAAGAATATAAATCGGCCAAAAACGGTGAAAAAAAATGTTTTTTTATATTTTTTTTTTTGGATTTGTATTTTAGGAAAAAGTAAGAAATTTGGGTTTTTTTGCAAAATTGTCGCTCTTCTTTTGTTTATAGCGGCGATCAGAAATGACGCAGCGGTGATCAAATACCACCAAAAGAAAGCTCTATTTGTGGGAAAAAAAGGACGCAAATTTCGTTTGGGTACAACGTCGCACGACCGCGCAATTGTCAGTTAAAGCGACGCAGCGCCGAATCGCAAAAAGGGCTCCGGTCCTAAAGCTGGAAATCCTTCCGGGGCTGAAGTGGTTAAAGGACTGGATCCATAGCCCTGTGTAAGTTACACCTCTAGCAATGTGTAGATCAAATAAATCTGATTGCCTTAATTGGCTTATTCTTTCAAGAAATCTCATCTCCTTCATTTATTATATAGAATGTAATTTGCTAAACAGTTTTCCATGCTTGGTCCAAGAAGCCAATCTTGTTTCAACTCTCAAAAAACATTAAAAGGGTTTTTTTTTGATGTTATGAATGCAAACTAGGCAGGGGTTTTTTAAATTAACAAAAGTTTCCTTACCTAGAAGCAAAATACCTAAAAAGCTGCATCAAAAGTTGTTGACAAAGACATTTACCTACTCATACTGAAATTACTGAGTTTACTAACTAATTGGTGTATATTTTTGATTTACTAAATACTTTTTCCTTGAGGTTAACATATTATAGTGCTCTTTCAGCTTCCTGAAACTCCTTGCTGTAAAACACTTACCTCAGGGGAACCTGTAATTCTTTGTAAAAGGATTATTAAATACATTTTCACATTAATACAAATAAACTCATTAATTAATTTTCTTTGATGTAAGGAAAACTGGTGCATTCATTGGATGCCTAGCACGTGCTGCTGTGCAAGCTCTGGACTGGATCAAAGGAACATGGCCTTAATACATAGAAGAATTTTAATTAGTCACATAAGCAGAATCCATTTGAAGGCTGTCTAAGAGCAGAGAGTGTTTAACATGTTTGATTGATGTGTTTATCACTGTGGAAATGTCCTCAGTCATTATCGTTATTGATCCATCTACTCTCAGCATTTTAACATATCATGGTTGTTCAGTAGATGTTATCTGTATCATGCCAATACATCCCGATATATTTGTTGGCATTTTTTTTTCTTTAGTTACCAATCTTTTGAATCTGTAAAATATGTAAATCGGCCATTGTATTCATTCAAGTGATTTGCAACATACTGTATCTTTTTGGAGCCCCTTTTTAAAAAACGTAGTTTTTACATTTTTAATTAATCCACAATAAATTTTTTTTTGCAATAAGGTTAGAGCTAACAAATACCCCCCCCCCCCAGTTATTTTGGCCATTCTTCTATGGATCACAGGAGTGCAGGTCATTCTGCACTCCCCTGATCCGTTTTTAGCTGACACTGAATAGAGCCTGACCATACGGTTGGGATCCGCTAAGAGCCTGAGCCAGCCCCTCCCGCCCCTGTTCCAGTGAGAGTTGGAAGGGAGAGCAGAGAGCCAGTGGCAGACAGTTATGGCTCTCTGCTCAGAGCGTAGGGAGAGCACTAAGCTGTCCGTGGTGTTTGATCTCTCAGTTCTCACTACAGAGCAGATCGATGCTGCATCCACCTAGGTGAGTGTATTTTTTTTAATGAGGCCATGTGCTGTAAGCCTTTATTGTAGAAGATGCTTTTTCATTATTGCTTTGTATGGTGTTTTATGTTGGTATAATATTTTTGTAAGGCATGCATTTATTTCTTCATATGTGTGAACTAATGGGATGGTTAATATTCCATGTTATGTGTTGGCACTTCCCTGGTAGAGGTCTGGTAGGGTTCTCTTTGATTAAAGGATCATTTCCTTACACTGATTCGATTAGCCTAGGTGAGGCAGCTCTTCCTTGTCCTTCCTACATGTAGCATGACATCATTGGCTTGTTTCCTGGTGGGAAAGATAAGGAGGCTGTGCGAGCCCATGGGGATTGTACACTTTCTGCATAGTCTGCATAGAAGGAATTTTTGCCCCTCTTTGAGAGATTCCGTATGGAAGCTACATTATACTTTTGTACTATTTTTTGACGTTTATGGGGCCAATTTGGAGTGGACCTGGGTTGAACACATTTTTTGGGGGGATTTGATCTCCCATGTGGCTGTTCTATGTGCATATAAATCATCATAATTTCCCACATTATGGCTATATGAGGGTAAGTTGATTACTTTATAGAGCTGATTGCTTATACTTATGTGATTGTGTATTATATAGTCTATAAAGGTGTTTTGCATAAAAAAAAAATATATATATATATATATACATATATATATATATATATATCCACTTCAGCCCGGTAAGGATTTCCCAGGTTAGGACCAGAGCACTTTTTGTGATTCGGCACTGTGTCGCTTTAACTGACAATTGCGCGGTCATACGACTTTGTACCCAAACTAAACTTGCGTCTTTATTTTCCCACAAATAGAGCTTTCTTTTGGTGGTATTTGATAGCCTCTGTGTCATTTCTGATCACCGCTATAAACAAAATAAGAGCGACAATTTTGCAAAAAAAAAAAAGTTTTTCTTACTTTTTGCTAAAATACAAATACAAAAAAATATAAAAAAAATATTTTTTTCATCGGTTTCGCAATCGCCGTTTATTGATTGGTTTGCGCAAAAGTGGCCATGTTTATGGATGATGAGAATTAATTTCTGGGGTTTTTATTTTTTTAAATTTTTTACTAGTAATGGCGGCAATCTGTGATTTTTATCAGTACTGTGATATTTGGGCGGACATGTCGGACCATTTTGACACTTTTTTGGGACCAATGACATTTATACAGTGATCAGAAATTTAAATGTCGACTGATTACTGTATAAATGTCATTGGCAGGTAAAGGGTTAACCTGCAGGGGGAGATCTAAGGGTTAACTATGTTCCCTGGGTGTGTTCTAACTGTGAGGGGGCTGGGCTACCATGGCCATAAGAGATCTAACTGATCCCAGTGACAGGGATCAGCAGATCTCCTATGCCCGCACTGCTGTGGCTGGGCACACTCCTCAGGAGTATGACGGGCACGTGCGCACGCCTCCGGTGGCCCGTGCACGCCCCCTAGCGGCTACCCGCAAATCACCGCTTGTTTACGTCGATTCGCGGGAAGCATCCACACTGCTGCAGTAAATATACTGTACGCGATGTGGAAGCAGATATATATATATAATTAGAGTTGAGCGAACTTCTAGAAGTTCGGGTTCTGCTGGTTCGGCCGAACTTCGGGACAAAGTCCGGGTTCGGGTCCAGACAGAACCCGAACTTTGCCCGGACCCCGAACTCCATTGAAATCAATGGGGACCTGAACTTTTAGGCACAAACATGGCTGTAAAAAAGTCCTGGAAAGTCCTAAAGGTCTGCAAAAGGAAGTAAAATGGGGGCAAGGGTAGGACAAGTGCCCTACAGAGAAATGGGGACAGGGAAATAACTTTAAATATTTAAAAAAAATTAAAACATAAAAAAATCAAAAATGGAGGTGGATGTGGACCATCTTCAAACTGTGTGTGAAAAGTATTAATTAACGGTAGAAGCCATATCACTGTTCTAAAATCATCTTCAAACTGTGTGAAAAAAGTATAAATTAGCCGGGAGAACCCATATCACTGTTCTACAATCATCTGGAAACTGTGTGTTAAACTTAAATTAAAACCGGGAGAACCCATATCACTGTTCTAAAATCATCTGGAAACTGTGTGTTAAACTTAAATTAAAACCGGGCGAACCCATATCACTGTTCTACAATCATCTGGAAACTGTGTTAAACTTAAATTAAAACCGGGAGAACCCATATCACTGTTCTAAAATCATCTGGAAACTGTGTGTGAAACTATAGCAGAGCGAAGCCATATCCCTGTTCTAAAATCATCTAAAAACTGTGTGTGAAAATATATCAGAGAAAAGCCAGTTCGGGTTCGCTCAACACTATATATAATATACAGGTGCATCTCATGAAATTAGAATATCATAAAAAAGTTCATTTGTTTCAGTAATTCAATTCAAAAAGTGATACCCATATATTATATAGATTCATTATACACAGAGTGATATATTTCAAGCATTTCTTTATTTTAATTTTGATGATTATGGCTTACAGCTAGTGAAAACACAAAATGCTGTATCTCAGAAAACTAGAATATTACATAACACAATAAAAAAATTATTTTGTTGGCTTACTGAAAAGTATGTCCATGATTATACAAAATCTTTCTAGTCCCACCAAATAGGTGTGGTGTTAAAATGCCTCTGATGAAAATTCTATACTAGAAAATATGGGGCTACCATCATCCTTACAATAACAATTACAAGGAAGCTGTAAAAAATTAGAATATTACATAAGACCAATAAAAAAAGGATACGGAAATTTAGCTTACTGAAAAGTATGTCCATGTACAGTATAGTATGCACTTAATACTTGGCCAAGGCGGCTTTTGCATGAATTACTGTATCAATGCGGCGTAAGAATGGAGGCGATCAGCCTGTGGCACTGCTGAAGTGTTATGCAAGCCCAGGTTGCTTTGATAGAGGCCTTCAGCTTGTCTGCATTGTTGAGTCTGGTGTCTCTCACCTTCCTCTTGACAATACCCCACATATTCTCTATGGGGTTTAGGTCAGGCAGGTTTGCTGGCCAATTAAACACAGTGACACCATGACCATTATAACAGGTATTGGTACTTGTGGAAGTGTGGACTGGTGCCAAGTCCTGCTGGAAAATAAAATCAGCATCTCCATAAAGCTAGTCAACAGAGGGAAGAATGAAGTGCTCTAGGATTTCCTAGTCAAGGGCTGTGCTGATTTTGGACTTGATAAAACACACTGGACCAACACCAGGAGATGACCTGGCTCCCCAAATTATCACTGACTGTGGAAACTTCACACTGGACCTCATGCAACTTGAATTCTGTGCCGCTCTTCTTCCAGACTCTGGGACCTTAATTTCCAAATGAGATGCAAAATTTTCCACAGTCCAGGATGATTTGGGGAGCCATGTCATCTGTTGGTGTTGGTCCACTGTGTTTTATCAAGTCCAAAGTCAGTGCAACTCTCTACCAGGAAATTCTAGAGCACTTCATGCTTCCCTCTGCTGACCAGCCTTATGGAAATGCTGATTTCAATTTCTCAGCAGGACTTGGCGCCTGCCCACACTGCCAAAAGTATCAATACCTGGTTTAATGATCATGGCCTCACTGTGCTAGATTGGCCAGCAAACTCTCCTGACCTAAGCCCCCTAAAGAATTTGTGGGGTATTGTCAAGAGGAAGATGAGAGACAGCAGGCCCAACAATGCAGACGAGTAGTGTTGAGCGAACCCGGACTGTAAAATTCGGGCATGTACCGAACTTTGGGGTGTCCGGGACCCGGACCCGAACCCGGACTTTTCAAAAAAAGTCCGCGTTCGGGTCCGGGGTTCTGGTAATTTTACTAAAACGTCTGAAAATTGCTGTAAAAAAGTCCAGGAAAGTCCTAGAGGTCTGCAAAATGAAGGAAAATGGGGGTAAGGGTGGGACAAGTGCCCTACAAATAAATGGGGACAGGGAAATAACTAAAAGCATTTTTAAAAAAATAATTTCATAAAAAAATCAAAAATGGAGGTGGATGTGGACCATCTTCAAACGGTGTCTGAAAAGTATTAATTAACGGTAGAAGCCATATCACTGTTCTAAAATCATCTTCAAACTGTGTCAAAAAAGTATAAATAAGCCGGGAGAACCCATATCACTGTTCTGCAAGCATCTGGAAACTGTGTGTAACACTTTAATTAATACCAGGAGATACCATACTACTGTTCTGCAAACATCTGGAAACTGTGTGTAACACTTTAACTAAAACCGGGACAAATATGGGGTTTGATATGGGTTCGCCCGGTTTTAGTTAAAGTGTTACACACAGTTTCCAGATGTTTGCACAACAGTGATATGGGTTTGCCCGGTTTTAGTTAAAGTGTTACACACAGTTTCCAGATGCTTGCAGAACAGTGATATGGGTTCTCCCGGCTTATTTATACTTTTTTGACACAGTTTGAAGATGATTTTAGAACAGTGATATGGCTTCTACCGTTAATTAATACTTTTCAGACACAGTTTGAAGATGGTCCACATCCACATCCATTTTTGATTTTTTATGAAATTATTTTTTTAAAAATGCTTTTAGTTATTTCCCTGTCCCCATTTCTTTGTAGGGCACTTGTCCCACCCTTACCCCCATTTCCTTCCTTTTGCAGACCTCTAGGACTTTCCAGGACTTTTTTACAGCCATTTTTGTGCCTAAAAGTTCGGGTCCCCATTGATTTCAATGGGGTTCGGGGTCCGGGACAAAGTTCGGGTTCTGTCCGGACCCGAACCCGGACTTTGTCCCGAAGTTCGGCCGAACCAGCAGAACCAGGACTTCCAGAAGTTTGCTCAACTCTACAGACGAGCTGAAGGCCACTATCAAAGCATCCTGGTCTTTCATAATACCTCAGCAGTGCCACAGGCTGATCGCCTCCATGCCATGCAGTAACTCATGCAAAAGCAACCCTGCCCAAGTGTTGTGTGCATATTACACTGTACATGGACATACTTTTCAGTAAGCCAACATTTCTGTATTAAAAATCCTTTTTTTATTGGTCTTATGTAATATTCACATTTTCTGAGATACTGAATTTTGTGTTTTTACTAGCTGTAAGCCATAATCATCAAAATTGAAACAAAGAAATGCTTGAAATATATCACTTGATTATATGCAAACCATGTGAATGGCAGCAAGCACTGTCAGCCTCTCATTGCTTTATATAGGGATACCACTGCTGCTTACATAATCTCTGTTGCGTATATGCAGTCTCTTGCAGAAATTCATAGCTTGTCCCTAATTGTAAGTGTGAATGAGGCCTTAGAAGAGCCAATGATGGAGGTTTTTTTATGTGCCAGCCCCCACATTTAAAATTGGGCAGGGGGATCCTTTCATTCTGACTTATAGCCCTTTGGGCAATCAACAACTTTGCATCTTATTGTGAGCTTATTTGCCTTTAATTTATTTGTTGATTTAAGGTAAGTGGGGTCTTTTAGCTGCTGCACCATACATAGAAATCTTTTTTTTTTCCTTTTTTGCTGTAAGGATTTCTGATGTGTTCACTTTCCCACTTTCCCCACAGAGTTTGGGATTCATCAAGCCCCATTATCATAATGCCCTCCAATTCACCAAAACACTTGCAAATTGACATTGGGCAGATTCCCTCAACCTTAATGGGTAGATTATATGATTTTTCCATAAGCAATAAAGATTCTCTGTAAAAAAAAATTATAATAATAATACAGGGTTATGGTACTGGGTAATTCTGAACTGATGTTTCCAAATATAGGAAATACATGTGTGTACTGTATACAATCCAAATGCACAAAATACAATCCAAACATACAAAAGGCAAATTTCTCCCTTTACAACATGGGGCCACATATCGGTAAGGACCACCTACTTAAGTATCTGTCCTATTTGATATAGCTAAGCTTGGGGAGTTCTCTACCAGAAGTTTACCACTTCTCAACCAAGCCTGTTTTTTGGGTTCGGTGTTTACAAGTTAAAAACATTTTTTTTGCTATAAAATTACTTAGAACCCCCAAACATTATATATTTTTTTCTAACACCCTAGAGAATGCCGGAGATGACCGGAAAGCGGAGGGAGGGGGCACCTCTCCCACTGCTGATAAAAGTGATCTTGTGGAGAATCCGCCGCTAAGACCACTTTTATCTTGTTCAGAATCGCCAGGAGAAAAAAAAAACGGTATCTGAATGGTGCCTGCAGCTCAGATATCACCACTGAAAGTTAAGGACATCAATGTACGTCCTTGGTGGTCAAGTGGTTAAGTAGAGGGCTCCCCCCCTCCCCATTCTACTTGGAATAATTTATTTATCACATATTCCATTTATATATTTTTTCATTTAGGTATAATGTAACCACCATACATAAACAGATTTCAGATTGTCACTATACATCACCTGTATCTACCCCCACCACCGCAATACATTCTGGATTTGCCCTATTGGCTTCTTAGCCTATGGGAACTTTCACTGTTGAACAAGTGAGATCAGGTATGCTAGCCGTTTATGACCCTATTGTAGCTATACGTAAGTTTGTTATCAACTTTATGGTTTACTTAATATCAACAATAATGAGGTGATCAATAAGTTCACATACAAAATACTCAACTAGTTAAATAGCAAACCAATTTTATAATACAAAATAATGCTTTTTGGAAACAGACTGATTCATATTATACCATACAGGTGAAAATAACGAACAATACACACTCCCATGCTCGCCCGGGGTAACATCTCTGGCCTTAGTGCCTTTTTGTTGTGACCTAGTCTCACAGGTGAGCTACCGGTGTAGCCTGATACACATTTATGACACTTAGCTAAAAATCTACATTTTTGTTTTGATTATAGTCCTACTCCTTTTGATGTTATTTACAATCATGTACTAATTCTGTCATGGTTCCTAGTGTACCTCAAAAACTTCTCAGTTAACCTGTGCACTCTCCTGAGGAAGCGGATCCACTGTGAAACATGTAGAGAAACACAGGTCTACACATGTTGTGAGGATGTAAATCAATTATGTAATTCCCCCGGGAACAGCACTATATGTTCATGTATTTTAATATTTATGTTTTTTGTATTATGTGAAATAAAAAAAAACCTTTCAAGAATCTGACTTGTGAGCTTATGATGGTACCATGAACATCCCACAGCCCCTCTCCTAGACGTCTTTTCTTATGTATTTATGGGATGAAGGTACCTATACCTATTTATTTACATTAAAAAATTATCTGAGCATTCTATGTATACAATTCTATGATTATCTTAAAATGTGAAATAAAGCAGTGATTGAAGCTGTACAAACCCATTTTTAACAATGTTTGTCTATTATAAAAGAACAAAGAAAAATATTTCTGTGATATTTTTAAGATCTTTTTTTATATACAAATATATGCTTAAAATTAATAACACAAAATATCTACAACTCGTGAATAGTCCATTAAAGTCCTCATATACCATCAGGTCACTTATTTGTTGTGAGGGCACACCACCATCATTTCACATGACCAGTTATGCCAGTGCTCCTGGTGAGCTTGTATCAAAGAAATGGCATTAAAAGGCTATATTGTTTAATAACTCAAATTTTAACAGCATTCGCAATCTTAAATAGAAAGAATTGCACCTAAGATATACATAAGTAAAATATGAAAAAAAAAAGATTTGGTTAGAATCTATTTCAATGCCATCAGCTCTGCTCAGCAAATTCCTTTTATCTTTAGGAACACGGATAATGCAGTCCCATAGAGCACTTATCTACACAACTGGATTCTTTTTTTGTATTCCAACAGGATCAAATACAGGTTCTAGCCCAGAGGGATATGACGAGAAAACCTCCCACAATGCGTAATGAAGCATGCAGCTCTTTGCTCTTAATCAATATGCCCCCTTGCCAGCTTTAATACTTGGGGGTGCCCTCCACCTTCCTGGCGTGTCTCAGCAACCAAGAAATGAGACAACCGTAGAAAAAGAGACTGTAAAGTATACAACATTAGCAAAGATAAACAAGGATGCAGAATTTATAAAGCTAAGAAAATGGCAGGAAAGGGAATTTAACTTGAATGCAAACCTGTTGGGGTAGAAGCACCTGTGTAAATTAAATGTCAGTATGCTACCACTATATAAAATTCCCCTAAAAAATGGCACAAGCCACTGGATGATAGACTGTAGGCTTGTGCAATTTGTTTCGTAATGAATCGAAATTCGTCCGAATTTTGTGACTTTCGGACATTCGAAAGCATCTGAATTTCCGAAAAAAAAATACGAATAAAACCAAATCTGAACTAAATTATATTGTAAATAGCAAATGGTTTCAGCATAATTCGTTGATGCGTTAACGCATAAACGAATTTGTCGGCGCGTTAAATTATACTGAAACCAATCGTTGATTTGTGACTTGTGATCCTGATCGCATAACGAATGATTTAATTCAATTCATAGATTTGTTATATTCCTAACTGAGCAACTAAACAATTGGAAAGAAATTGATTTATCCAAATGTCCAGTAAATATAACGAACAATTCGTTAATGCAATTCAAATTTATTTGTTATTCTGGATGTTCCAGAGTTACAGGTTTTTTAGTCCAATCAGTTGATTCCTTGGGGGCTGGATTACTGGCATGGAGTAACTTACAGTCCAATCAGCTGCTTTATTTTGTGCTGGAGGTTGGATTAAGGTCAAAAGTTCACTGTAAGTACTTTCCTGGGAACTGCGAGTTGTATTTGAGCAGAAGAGAGTGAGACAATTTGAGAAGCAACAGAAAAGAGTCTAAATTGTTGTCAAGATGAATTCAAGCTCTGAACATGAGGTTCCTCATCCTGGTACGAGCAGCCGCAGAGACACAGCAACAGCCACCAACACCTGTGAGTGTGTACCACCATTGTCTGTGTCATATATGTCAGCATTTGTATTGCCAGGCCCAGACAGTCATACTTCCACCACCAGTACTACACAATGTTCTAGTAGTCATGTTAGGTCTCAAAGGAGCGGATTTTCAAAGGGGAGGCAAATGAAGCAGCATGAGCAGCTTGCCTGTCTTGATTCAGTGCCTCAGCCAATGTGTTCAGGCAGATCTAGCAGCTTCAAGAGGCCAAGTTCTGATACTTTGACTAGCAGTAGTGCTATGCTAAGGCCACCCTCCAAACAGAAAAAAGTCAGGGAGGGAAACCGTTGATGCTTCAAAATCTCCTACTAGCAAGGCTGAGAGGTCCTGCTCTGAGACCAGGAAGCAGATGGCATATATTGCATGTCATCACCTTTTTCAGGATCTTCCCCCAAGAACTACCTGCACAATTACTACTAGTGCCAGTTGTGTCACCACCACCACCACCGCTATGGGCACTTTCAGAAATGTGGTGACACCAAGTATGTTTTACAGGAAAGGCCTGGCAGTACCAAAAACACAGGCTTTTGATTGTGAACATCCATTTAAGCAGCCTAAAAGTGAAATATTAGAACATGAGCAAGAAATGTTGTGCATTCATAGTTCCACCACCACCACAATTGCTACTCCCAGTGGCACTGAACAAATTACATATGCAAGTCATACAAGTGGTGAGGGAGAAGAAGAGGAGCTGGAGATGTCTGATGAAGGTGATATTCTGTTGCCTGATACTAGACACTTGACGCTTTGGTGGGACCCACTAAACAGCCCCCTAGAAAAGAAAAACCTGCTTGTGACATAGTTAGGGCTTACCCAGATCCCTTGAGTTTCTGGGATGAGAAAAAGGGTGTGTGGCCTGCTTTTTCCTTGGTAACCCAGGAGTTTATTACCTGTCCCCCAGCCATGGTCCAGAGTGAGCGGGGGGTTTCTGTAACAGGAAATATATTGTCCCCTCAGTGCTCATAATTGCTACCCCAGCTCTTAGAGCAAATGGCTTTTTTAAATGTCAAACTGCCAAAGCTTGGTTACCCCGCTCTTGCCTTTGATGCTGAATGAAGAAAAAAGGGATTTTATTAAAACTTACCGTAAAATCCTTTTCTCCGAGTTCACTGACAGACGCAGCTCTTCATGACTTTGTGGGGTTTTAGGTTCGTCCTACCAGGAGTTAACTAGGCAGGGAAAAGAAATCAGCTGGCCCCTCCCCTGGGGACCGTCCTCTTTTCCTACATTAAAACCCCCCTCACAGAGTAGCTCTCCAGTTTGTACACAAGCCGTACCAAAACAGAGCCCAGAGGGGTGGGTGCTGCGTCTGTCAGTGAACTCGGAGAAAAGGATTTTACGGCAAGTTTTAATAAAATCCCTTTTTCTCCTACGTTCACTGACAGACGCAGCTCTTCATGACTTTGTGGGGACGTCCCCAAGCTGTGTCAAAAAAGAGGGGTGGGTAAACGCAAACAACTGTACCCCACTGAACCTCTGAAGAGGCGCCAGACGCGCCTACACTGCCGCCTGCAGAACTTTGCGGCCAAAAGCAGCATCCGAAGATGCAAACACATCAACTTTGTAAAACTTAGTGAAAGTGTGAACCGAGGCCCAAGTGGCCGCCTTGCACACCTGTGACACCGAGGCCTGGTGTCTGAAGGCCCAGGAAGTACTAACCGCCCGGGTAGAATGAGCCGTGACCGGAAAAGGGGGAACCTTGCCCCGAACAGAATACGCATGGGTCACGGTTTTTCTAATCCAGTGAGAAATCGTATCCGAAGAGGCCGCCAAACCTTTGCGCGGGCCCTCTGGCAGAACAAACAAGGCGTCAGCTTTACGAAAAGAAGCTGTAGCAGCCAAGTACACCCGTAAGGCCCTAACTACGTCCAAGGCATGCAACTCGAATTCCTTCGGGTGCGATGGACGAGGGCACAATGAAGGTAGAACAATATCTTCATTGATATGAAAAGAAGAGACTACCTTAGGAAGAAAAGAAGGAAGGGAGTCGCAAGACCGCCTTATCCTTATGTATCACCAAATAAGGAGACTTGCATGATAGGGCAGCCAATTCCGCCACTCGTCTGGCAGAAGTGATGGCAACCAAAAAGGCCACCTTCTGCGACAGAAGTTGTAAGGGGATCTCCCTAATCTTTTCATAAGGTGGTTTTTGAAGAACAGAAAGCACCAGATTCAGATCCCATGGGGCCATCGGGGATCTCACCCGAGGCGCCACATGTCGCACACCTTGTACAAAGGTACGAATCAGAAAGTGCGAAGCCAAAGGTCTCTGAAAAAGTATGGCTAAGGCCGAGATCTGGCCCTTAAGAGTACTCAAAGCCAACTGCTTAGTCAGACCCTGCTGAAGAAAAGTCAGCACCCAGGAGACTACAAACGAGCGAGGGTTGTAGCCCTCCGCCTCGCACCAGGCAATATAAGCCTTCCAGGTATGGTGATAAATCTTGCGAGAGGTGCACTTGCGAGCTTTCAACAAGGTGGGGATCACGGAGTCGGCCACTCCTCTATCCCTCAGCACCTGGGACTCAATAGCCAAGCCGTCAAAGCCAGCGAGGATAAAACAGGGTGCAAGATGGGTCCTTGAGACAGGAGGTCGTCTCGCATCGGAAGCCGCCATGGGGCGTCTGTCACCATTTGCACCACGTCGGCGTACCAAGTGCGCCGAGGCCAATCCGGGGCCACCAGAATGGTCGGAATTCCTTCCATCGCTATTCTGCGCACCAATCTCGGGAGCAGACGGATGGGAGGAAAAGCGTACAGGAGGCGATAACGGCTCCAGGGAGCCACCAGGGCATCCGTGGCCACTGCCAACGGATCCTTCGTCCTGGACACAAAATTTCTCACCTTGTGATTGAACCTGGACGCCATGAGATCCACATCCGGTGTCCCCCACCTGTGGCAAATCTGACTGAACACCTCCGGGTGAAGGGACCACTCCCCCTGGTCCAGCTTCTGACGATGTAAACCGCAGAGATTGCCGGAACATGGAGTTCCGCCCAACGCAGAATCAGGGCTGCCTCCGCAGCCGCCGCTGGGCTCCCAGTGCCACCCTGAGGATTCACATA
>BLSH010374790.1:1432813-1449931 GCA_018402905.1 Glandirana rugosa
ACCACACCACGATTTAGTTCACGTGACACGTTGTGTGTTTTTGCGTCAAACATCACATTCGATAACCACGGTCACTAGCCCCTCAACCAGACCATCGAGGTGAGGTACGGAGGTCTATACGAGGACACGGGCACACGTGTCGATTCACGAGAGTCTCGCGAGTGGAGTCTTTCCACATTTTATGTGGAAAATGACGGTTACGACGTCAACAACTAGGACACCCTGTTGGCTGGAGGTTTGTGGAGTTTGCATAGGACGGAGCAGTGATTCACCTTGCTAGTTACGCCGGTCATAAAGTTCTTAGCTAGGAGTGAGTATGTACCCCCATATTCTTTATTCGAGGGTATCACATCATTAAGACACCTTTCTGAGGTGAGCGCTCTGAGAGCACTTAGCTGTGCACACGGGCACAGGAGCATATCTGGAGGCATGGAGTGGAGCTACCAGACCAACTCCCCGATCACTGGCACCAATAGCTTACACTACAAACTGCGTTTTTGTGTGTTGCACAGTGCACTTGATTTAGCACCACACCACCATTATCTGCGGTTTTATGCGACCAATATGAACTTTTATATGAATTTGTATGCACGTCTATTTTTATGATATTTATTATTGATTATCTACTATTGCTCAATATTTTTATGTGTCATCACTTTGTACCATAAATAACATTCACTGTTCCCTTTGATAGGCACCTTAATTACACACCATTATCCCTTATGCACCTTATACTAGCACTCTTGCACTTTATTATTCATGTTTTACTATTTATCTTATGGTGCACTAGATGTTATTTATTTATATATTGAGTTTTAAGTGGTGATTCATTTACCATTATTCAGAGCTATCTATTGGACACAGCACTTTGACTCAGTGTTGTCCCCACTGTAACAAGGTCTCTAGCCACAGTGACATACATCCTTTTCTGGGCTGACTGCGCAGTATTCTACTTAGTTCATTTCTGGCTCAGAAGAACTGCCTCTGTCAGCCGCCGTTTTCAGTGAGAAGAGAAGCTGCAGCCACGTGTAGAATGCAGAGCATGCAGTGAAGATGGCCGCAAGGAAGCACTAGAGGGTGAAACACACCGCTCAGGCAACGTGCAGTACCGAATATGGCCGCTCCGAGCGCTAGAGGGAAAGCCACATAGACTGAAAATGTCCGCGGCTACGGCAAAATGGCGGTGGTCCGTCGCAAAATGGCGGCCGAAAGACCGCATGGCGATGCTGGACGAGAAGGCTGAACGAAGGTACAGCGCTGGGGAGGGGGGTGGGGGCGGGGGGTGGCAGGGGGCAAGATGAGAGGCTGATTCCCACTGGTGGCTACCCTGAACAGCTACAGGAGCAGTGAAAAAAAATTGCATTTTTGGACGTCGGGCCCTCTTCACTCCCCATGTGGGGAGGAAGGCAGGGCGCTCACTTACCAGTCCGACGCCACGGTAGCCACCCGGATGCAGACTTTCCACCCTCGGCGGGGGGTATGCTGCAGGCCCAGGGTCACCCTGCTGAACGAATCGGGAAGGGGACTAATATGGGGTATCACGCCCCGGGCCACCCGCACGGAATGGGTAAGATGCGGCGGGTCCCTGTGTTGGGGCCGGCTTCGCATCATGTTGGCCAGGTCGGGGAAAGTACAGAGCACCAAGACTCTCGATGCCCCGACCGGCTTCTTGATAGCAGATCATCTTGATTGCAGAAAAAATAAAAAATAAAATAAAAAAGAAAATGGTCACAATAGGACCGCAGTTCCCTATAGGGAAGCCAGGTCAACTCCTTGCGAACTAGGCATTGAAACTGGAGAGCTACTCTGTGAGGGGGGTTTTAATGTAGGAAAAGAGGACGGCCCCCAGGGGAGGGGCCAGCTGATTTCTTTTCCCTGCCTAGTTAACTCCTGGTAGGACGAACATAAAAACCCACAAAGTCATGAAGAGCTGTGTCTGTCAGTGAACGTAGGAGAAAAAATACTCAATCTCCAATCATTCATAGTAACATAAGCTCTACCTGACCCAGTTCCACGGTCTCCCCTAAGGTTATCATACCATGCCAAATCATGTCCCACCCTGACCATTTTTGTGAGGGCTAAAATGTCATATATGATAGTTACTGCATGTCTGACCTGTACCATCTTATAAAATTTAAAGAAAATCTGATATGTTTGGGTTGAAAACAAAGTTTCATTTGGTTTGTGATGATTTGGCATGAAATGATCCCGTACTAAGTTGTACCTTATACCTCTTGCCCTGCTATTTTACTGCCCAAGATTATAGCTACTGGTTAACTTAACCACTTGCAGACCACCCACCATGGCTTGACAGCAGCAAAGTGGCTCATTATCGCAAACCGCCGTCACCTGACAGGGGCCGCGTTAACTAGTATTGTGAGTGCGTGCGCCTAAAGGGACATTCATCCTTTTGACACAACTGTGTCATTTAGTAGCATAATAAATACATGAGACAGCTGTATCATTTTTACATTTAAACTAAAAACTTTAAACCATTAAATTTGTCGATTTTACCTGCAATAGTCCTGCTATTTCCACCCCCTCTGTCTTCTTCTCGAATACCTAGGACAATGGAACACGACTACATCCCGTGAGTTCGGTATAATCAGCACCACAAAGATGTAAAGCAAACCTTCTGAAGGCAGTCAGTGAGCACATGGTCATGCAATATATCAGGAAGGCACAGAACACGAATGAGTGCAAACAGCACCTTGGAGGATTGCCTCCTGTCAGGGTTTCACTACCTGGAAAGATGGCAAAACTGGCTCAAGCTGCCGTATTTGTTTAGTTATAAGAAATTGAGAATGTTTTAACATATTATTCCAGTGATTCCCATAATTTTTCAACAGTGCACTTTAAGCACAATTACTATTGGAGTTTTTCAAGTTAGCAGTAGTTAGTTACAAACCTTCTTTTTTATTTAGTTTTCAAGTAAAATCTGTTTAGTTTTGTTATGCAGAATGCCAACCAGGCTGCTTGCTTGCTTACTAATCCGCTACTTGTAGTACCGGTGGTGGCACTGGTGGCGATACTGAGTCTGCTGCTAATCTACATACAGACACAGTAAAATGAAGTCCTACATTGGGAGTCCGAGTCTACTATACTCCCATCACCGAAATGTTTTTTCTTTCCACCCTCTGATGGCACCTACATCATGGCAAGGATATTTTGCTGCTTATATATCCACCGAAATATTCATGTAATCTCCAGGCCACAGTGTTGGCATTGGCAACATGGCACTTGGAAGTTGGCACTCTGGAAAGCCATCACCCACGACAAGGAAGGGAAGTCTGTATTGTAACTGCTTTGCCGTGAGTCAGAATAGGTGAGTAACTGCTCAACTGCCCACTTACTCCCCCATCCATCATTGATTTCCAATCATTTATGTACCTCTTGTTTCATTTGCCAATTTAGTGAAAGTACCACTGAAATGTGTCGAAGACTTCACAGGTACATTAACCGTACACATCTTTTATGATGTATGAATAACAGCAAACTTGTATGTAGTGATGCAGCGATACCGACATTGGATACAATTTATTTTTATCAGTACTTGTTGAATAAAGAAGACTGCATCCAGGGGCCACGAGGGAGCTGGCTTCACAGCTTATTAGGAAGCCGGGCCTCCCAAATTCATGATTGGCAAGGAAGCCGGCTCCAAGCGCCCTCACGGCACTACTGCCAAAGGGAATCTCAAGTGATGCATGTTCCTTTCAAACATAAAATCCAGACAGATATATAGAACACTTAGACACTAGAGTTGATCGAACCTCTGGAAGTTCGGGTTCGGCAGGTTCGCCTGAACTTCGGGAAAAAGTCCGGGTTCGGGACCGAACTTGACCCGAACTTTATCCCGGACCCCGAACCCCATTGAAATCAATGGGGACCCGAACGTTTAGGCACAAAAATGGCTGTAACATAGTCCTGGCAAGTCCTAGAGGTCTGCAAAAGGAAGGAAAATGGGGGTAAGAGTCGGACAAGTGCCCTACAAAGAAATGGGGATAGGGAAGTAACTTAAAATAATTTTTAAGCTAAAATCACATAAAAAAAATAAAAATTGGAGGTGGATGTGGAGTTGGAGGTTGAGGCGGCGGTGGAAGTGGCGGTGGAGGAGGTAGCCAACACTGTTTTTTTTTATTTTTGTGCAAGAAATGCACCGCTGGCCGCAAATGTAGTTTTTAGAATTTTTTTTTTTAAACCAGCAATGTAGATGCACTTTTTAATTTTGTGCAAGAAACAATAATCTGTCCCTTTAAGCAACAGCAGGAACCTCTCCCTATAGAACTAGGAGATGATTTTAGAACAATAATCTGTCCCTCTAAGCAACAGCTGGAAGAACCTTTCCCTATAGAACTTGGAGATGATTTTAGAACAATAATCTGTCCCTTAAAGCAACAGCTGGAACCTTTCCCTATAGAACTTGGAAATGATTTTAGAACAATAATCTGTCCCTCTAAGCAGTAGACTCTACCTAGTCCAGTCAGATCATTCTGTGCAGCAGGATGAGGTCTGCAATCTGTGCCTCAAAGCAGCAGTACTAGTAATCTCTACCTAGTCCACAATCAAATCGTTCAGTAATGCAGGATGAGATGTTATATAATATCTGCAATCTGTCCCTCACAGAGCCAGCAGCATCCTCTCCCTAAACTAGCCTGAGTGCATATGACATGCAGCACAGTGACTCCAACCCCATATAGAGGCTGGGTCACATGATGCACTGGCCAATCACAGCCATGCCATTAGTAGGCATGGCTGTGATGGCTTCTAAGGGCAAACCAGTGAAACACTTGTTGATTGGCTGCCCTTGGCAGCTATTCAACACATGGAATCAAATACCAGAACCCCGAACTCGAAACCAAACTTTTTTTTAAATGTCCGGGTTCGGGCCCGAGTCCCGGACACCCCAAAGTTCGGTACGGACCCGAACTTTACAGTTCGCTCAACACTATTAGACACAAATAAATGCATGACAACTAATACTATTTGCATTTCTGTTACAGCAACTTTGGTCTACAACATTGAACATATAACCATCTTAAAAAGAATACTAACTAAGGTCAATGAAGCAGAAGAATGCCTACCTAGCTAAACCTAAATTAACTTGTTGGTGGCAACTGGCAAGAATTTTTTTTAACTGCTTAAGTTGATTACCATGTGTGAAAATGAATTATTATTAAACAACCAGATATGTGATGGAGTGTAAAATAACACATAATAATCAATATATAAGCCCTAAAGTATGCTTTTATTAGCAAAAAAATATTTTTAACTATTTCGACCAACAAAAGTAGAAAAAAAAACATGCATGTTCACAAGTATACATTAACATTAACCCTCCAACCCCTCCCCCCACACACACACATAAGCAGAGACTTTTACAGCACCCGCCCTAACACAAATTACAGCCTGGTTTTATCACGTGTCAGATAAAGTGTCCAGCATTATCATGATGATAACAAAAACAGAGCATGCGAAAGCCATGGGACTTAGTACTTTCTGCGATAAGAAAGCACTGCAGATCTATATGCAGAAAACACACTTCATGAATCCTGTTTACATCCACTTTAACAAAAAAGGGTAGCTGAGCTGCCTTGGGTCCTGGGACGGAGGAAGACGTAGCCTTCCCTTCAGTTTTATGAGGGAGAGGGTTCTCTGCTGCTGGGTGTTGTGGAGGAGCTCACAGGCAATGGAGCCTTGTGCCAGGAAATTGCTTCCAGCATTTGCTCCATTGACACTGGTTCTGCTGTTGGTTGGCCCGGGCCAACATAATTTCAAAATAGTCGGCCTGTTGTCTGGCTACAAGATGAAGGGTCCGGGTTAGTCTCCTGATGTCCCATGACATCCTCCTGTTTTCACTTGCCAGCCTCCTCACTTCTCTTAGTAGCTCTTCATTTTGTTGGACAGGAGGTACATGAGTAGGTGGCATCTGGGTAGGTGGCATCTGGGTAGGAAGCGGCAACAGCTGTGGTTCCTGCATTATAGGCACACCGGGGACAGCATTAGATGGTGCCAGGATGCGCCAGGAACCTTAGCCCATGACCTCCTTCTCTGGTCATGGGGATAAGGCAGGAGTCTGGGCATTCACAGGGGTCACATCAGGCTCAGTCTTATTCTCCTGAATGCCCTCGGAAAGAAGGATAGGTGAGTGAGGCGGGCTGCTGCACTGCTTGTCTTGTTGATCTGAAATAGATGATATAGCCAATGTTGATGATAGCAATCAAAGACATGTATTTTTAGAGATTAGACTTGAAAGTAGCAGTAATAATGAATTATGGAGAGTATGAAAGATTGGATTGGGGGAGGGGGGATAAGTTGTATTAATGATTAAGAGAGAATCCCAAAAAGGTTTATCTAGCTCAATACGGTTACAACTTATTTCACAAGCTCTCTACCCATTAGCGTAAGTAATAGTATAGCCATAGTTTGTTTTCTGTTGTCTTTAACCACTTCCCGTCCGGCGTATTGACTAATGATGTCCAGGCGGGTGGTTCTCCTGATGGGGGGCTGCACTGAACATTTATCAGCGCAGCCCCCCTCAGGATCACCCCACTGGACCACCAGGGAGCCGACCAGGACCACCGGGGAGGGGACATGGAGGCTGTCCAGGACCACCAGGGAGCCCCCACTAGACCACCAGGTAAGGGCAATACAGTGCACTGTAGGGATGGCACTGTGCCCATATATGATGCCTGCCAGTGCCATCCCTAACAGTGCTATATGCACCAGTGGCCACCAGTGCCACCTATCAGTGCCCACCTGTGCCACCTATCAGTGCCCACCTGTGCCACCTAAAAGTGCCAACTATCAGTACCCAGCAGTGCCACCTATCAGTGCCCATCAGTGCCCAGTGCCACCTATCAGTGCCGCCTATAAAGTGTCCCTCAGTGCCGCATATCAGTGCCACGCATCAGTGCCCGTCAGTGTTGCTTATCAGTGCCCCCCATCAGTGCTGCATTTGTGCCCCATCAGTGCAACCTTATCAGTGCCACCTCATCAGTACCAATCTGTACTGCCTCCTCAGTGCCTGTCAGTCTAGCCTCATCAGTGCCCATCAGTGTAGCCACATCAGTGCCCGTCAGTGAAGGAGAAAATGTACTTTATACAAAGTTTTGTGACAGAAACAAAGACAAGACAAATTGTTTTTTTTTTTTCTTTACAATAGATTTTTTTTTTACATTTTCGGTCTTTTTTTATTTATAGCGCAAAAAATAAAAACTGCAGGGGTGATCAAATACCACCAAAAGAAAGCTCTATTTGTGAGAACAAAATGATAAAAATTTTGTTTGGGTACAACGTTGCATGACCGCGCAATTCTCATTCAAATCGCAACAGCACTAAAAGCTGAAAATTGGTCTGGGCGGGAAGTGTTCTAAGTGCTTGGTATTGAAGTGGTTAAACAGATATTATTCTCTATCACTCTTGGATGCACAAACCTAAACCTGTATAAGATGCTTGTATATAAAAGTCAACGGAAAATTATAGTTGATTTTCCTCTATTTTAATCTAATAAACTTTATATAAATAAATAAAAGATTGCAGATACAGCCTTAAAGCGATTGTGTTAACACAGTACTATCAAATCATCGCATCCCCTCTGTCACATAATAAGTGTCCCTGTGTCTATTATATATAAAAAATATGCCAATCGGTACTTCTATCAGAACTGCTCCTGGCGATCATGTGACTTCTCGGCTCTCTCCTCTGCCCAGCTGACAGCTATAGCGGGCAGGGCCGAACACTACTGTTGAGATCGGCCGGGGAGGAGGGGAAGCGAGAGAGAGCGGAGTCACATGATCACCGGGGGCCGCTCTAATATAGGTACCAATTGGCATATTTTTTTCTATAAAACGGACACAGGGACACTTATTGTTATGTGACAAAGGGGACAGTATTATTTTATTGTAGATATGAGAGCAGCAGAAGGGCAGGGGGGGGGGGGCACTGACATGAGCAAACAGGCAGGGAGGGGAGAGGACAGACTCAGAGGAAAGCTGCGGATGATGGAGGCACATAAACTGACCACAATGTCAGGGCTCAGCAGCCATGATAAACCGTGGGCAGTTTACAGAGGGAGGGTATGGCCAGGCAGGATCAGGCAGGTTTTTTTGGTGATAAAAGAGGTCAAATTACACAGCACAAGCACCTTGCTGTATAACCCCTGTGGGGTTATACCCCCTCTTGATCTTTGTCTCTTTTTGGTTCGCTGGCCCTGCTGCACATCAGAGTCAGCACTCTCTTCTGATGTACGAGGCAGAGGCACATGTCTCTGTTTTTGGGCATACTTCCGCTCCACTCCACTTCCACTGGCATGCTTCCTTCCATGCCTTGGCTCCACTCCACTCCCCTCCTCTGCCCTTCACATCCTCTTCCCTCCATGCCTCTCCTCCCTTCCACGCCTCCTCTCCCCTCCACACCTCTCCTCCCCTCCACTCCCTCTCCCCTCCATGCCTCTCCTCCACTCCCCCCACACTCCTCCTCTCCCCTGAGTCCCCTCCTCCACTCCTCTGTTCCCCTCCACTCTCAGTCACACCAACAACTCTCATACCAACGCACTACCAGCACAGCAACCAGCAACATTCTCACTCACAAGGCTCACACATTCATTCTCACTCCCAGACATTCTAATTACAACAAAACCAAAAAAATCACATAAAAACAACCACAAATCCCACAATCTCATTCTCTGTTCTGCTTTTTGCTCCTCCTTCACCACAACACTCTACTCCATCTCAAAATGGCTTCCAGGGGCGGAGGCTATAGGCCAGGCTATAGGTGTCGAAAACCAAAGTAAAATACAAGAGTTTGAATCGTTCCGAACAGCCGCAATGTATTTACAAATGTACGAATCCATTCGAAGCACGTTTGGCAGTGCCATTTCGAGAGTGTATCGAAAACACAACTAAAATACAAGCTTTAGAATAGTTACAAATAATAGGTAACCACTATGTATTTACAAAAGTACAAATCCATTTGAATCACGTTAGCATTACGAAAAAGGTAATCTTACAAAAGGCCGAATTACAAAATTACGAGTTGTGTCCACCAGAATCAACAAAAGTACGGATTATAAATCAACGAAAAATAAGGATTTCAGAAATACGAATAATTCCGATTCAACAAAAAATGTCACTTACAAAATTACAAATCAGATCACGAAAAATGCCATTTTACGAAATTACGAATTGTTAATAATCAACGGCAACGATTAGAGACAAAACGAAACATAACAAATTTTTCCGTTGTGCACAAGTCTGAAATAGACTGAAAGGATGTATTATGGCAATGCAGTTAAACAATGCATGAACCATTAAACAAGCAATTGAACAGGTTTAAAATTGCTATTTTAGATTAAGTAAACACTGAATCATAATATGGAAATAAACGTAATGGTAGCGATGATAAACCAAATTATAACTGGTATAAGCAGGGTTAAAATGATAGCCCAAAATACAAATGACATAACACCTGACTACACACACTAGCACACAGTATAGAACAAGGCATGATAAGTCAGATCTTCTATTTCTTCTTGAAGAACACCACCGTCAAAGCTAATATAGAACGGCAATCACTTCAGTTCATGTAACTAGTTCTGCCACATGACTGGATTAGAAAGTACTCATCAAAGCCACTATATAAATTTGAGATATATATATTATGTTCAGAGTTTTAAGAAGGAGTATTTTGTACATCTCAATATACTTCTTCGGATCTCCTACAAACAGATGCTTCTACCCTACACACACAGCCTTAGCTGAATTTACTTACAAGACCTCAGCCAGAAACCAAGGATCCAACTCCCCATTGATCCTATCTTCAAGCAAAAATTACATTCTGAATCAGAAATACAAAGAAAACATTCTTCATACCCTTACTCTTTTTAAAGATTAGTATGACAAAACCCACCTTTTTGTCACACTTGATTCTGAAACTATACAACTTTCCAGTTAATTCCACTGGATGTCATGCAGTTCACATTCACTCACTCTGGAAAAAAGATCTGAGTCATCAGTTTGAGGTATCGAGTGCTCGGTCGGCTCTAGGTTACAAGAATCAATTATCAAGTTGGTATAAAACACTCTTTCCTGAGATCTTGAATAGGTGCCCTCCAATCAACCATTTTGGTCAGAAATTCACCAGGGGATCACAAGCATCACAGTCTATATCCACCTTAAGGAGCCATGTCACTATTTGCTAAATGACGCAACAAAACCTAATCATTCCTACAGCAAATCACCTAATCAGTGCCGCCAAAACACATAGCTGTCTCAGTTGAAAGTCAAGTACCCGCGTGTTACAGAACAAAAAAAAACCTTTCCATTTCAGATAGAGGAAGCCAAGGAAATTCCTCCTACCCATTATTATTCAAGATTCAACCTTTACTTACCTTTAGGCTTTTTCACCATAATTATGCATCACCCATAGCCACGTGTCCTGCTTGTGTTCGCTGCCTGCTTGCTTTTCATGTCAGTTTCTCCTCTCATTGGTATGGTAAAAATCTACCCAAGATCATTTTACCTTTCAATTTTTAGTATATATTGCACTTTTTTTGCAGTCCAAAGTTACCTATGTCAAATGGTTCCTCCTCTACTTCACACAACAGACACAAAATAAAGCTACATCTAGATTTATATCCACTAAATTGACAAATGCATTCATTTTAATCTGACTCTATATGTATCCATGTATGACATTTACAGGGGCTTGACTAACGTTGCCATTATTTTAATTATACAGTGGAAATTTTTAGTCTGGAGGTATCCATCCACTTTATAGTGCTTTGTCTTCAATAAACATTTTGTAATTTTGTATTTGTCCCTTATTACCATTTCTTGTTATTTTTGTTGTAGGAGCCCCAACTCACTTAGCTGCTTAGGGCCCAGTGTGTTTTTTTTACCTGCTCTGATATCTGTGTTTCTCCCTAAATAACTTTTCGGTTATACGCTTAAAGCATCTGTTTAATTGTCCCTTATTTGGAATAGGACATATTTTTCATAGCAGGTTTATGGTAGATATGCCACAAAATACATACGGTAGATGTCACTTATGATCTCTTTGTTAAAAACTAGTTGCTGGGCTGTCTTTAGCTTCAAATTGTTTTTATCACTGTCCCACAAAAATCGTGCAACAAGTGAAGCTAGAAATCCTTACCTACACACTGCTTTGAAGCCAGTGACCCAGAAAGATTTGAAGTCAATCGTGAGGTGTCATGATCAGGGGTCAGGCTCAGAGACCAGTAGCTATAGCATTAGGGGGATTCCCACTGACCAGCAGTATAGGTATACAAGCAGGTCACCCTGGCAGATTATCACCTGAGGTGTGGACTCTAAGTACTAACCAGTGTTCACCAGAGCTCCTGATGGTGGAGGTGGGTTTTGCTGCATGTTAGTACCAGGTTGTGGTCCTCAGGATTGCCCCACTAGGAGGTGAGCAAGCCGGGGTCCAGTAGTAGATATAGCAGGTAAGAATCAGACAGAAGTGTAGTCAGTAAACAAGCCAAGGGTCAGTAACAAGTGGTTGCAGGTTGGGATCAGGCATAGTGGGGAAACAAGCCAAAGGTCGGTAATGAGTGTAGAAAAAATATGGATGACAGCAGGGAAGACAAGAGCAAGATATTGGCTGGAGAGAGCAAAATAATCTGGCAAACAGGAAGTGCAGGGACATGGCTTAAATCAGGAAGTTCATGGGAGGATCAAAAAGTTCAAGGTTCAGCAGAAGTCAAGGCACAAGGCAGGGTTGTCCAAAGGATCATACAAGGTGCTGTCCAGCATCTCAGGTAGCTCAGCAACAAGAGTTATTGCCAGACACAGCAGAGGTCTCAGACTCAAGTCCAAGCCCTGACGGAGGGTCAGCATGATAACCAAATTACAATTTTCAGAGTCAAGGTCAATGGCAGCCAGTGGTGATCCGTGCAATAGGGGCACACGGGAGCCGCCCCCCCATCCATGTGTCTGGCCCTCTGCAGAGCACCGTGCCCGAAGCCCACCCAGTTGTGTGACAATAACAAATGAATATTCATTATCGCCACACTGATCCTCCTCCCAGCCAATCAGGAAGCGGGTCTGAGACCTGTCACACGATAGGCTGAAAGGACAGGTGATCCTATTCGATGCCTAGTAGGAGGAGAGATAAGGTGCACGGTGGAAGCCACTGTGATCTAAGAGAGGACACAGGAGCCACTGCCTGGCCCACAACTTGCCGCCTGTCACCCGCTGCCTGGCCCACAGCTCGCAGCCCGTCACCAAGATGGGGTAAGTTCCGGGCAGACAGTAGGTGGACGGTCGGGGGGGGGGTCAGGGGTGCTGGTTAAATGCTGCTGGCTGCCCGGGGGGGTGCTGGCCAAGTGCCACTGATCTGGGGGAGGGGAGGTGCTGGTTAAGTGCCTCTGGCCACCCCGGGGGGGGGAGGATTTGTGCTGGTTAAGTGCAGCTGGCCACCCAGGGCAGTGGTTGATTGACACCCCCCCAAAAAAAAACACCAGCTGCCACTGATGGCAGCGTTCATATTTCTCTTATTAAAAGTTGTTAGAATTACAAAAGAAGCCCAGGTTCATTGAGCTGCTAAATAAAAATTACTTAAACGTAATCATTTTTAATAAAGGAAATTAGAAATCCAGTAACCTTTCTGCAACGGCAGACCAAGCAATCATTATACATTTTTGGCAAGGGTTGTCTCATACCTGCATATTTTGTAAACAATGTGACAGAAGTAAATATATAATACATTGAAATATTCCTAATATCTCTCTTGGGTGGAGATAAACTACTTTAAATTACGTGTCTTAGACAGATAGGAAATGCATGAAGAGCTCTAGCTAACCTCTGTTGTTGATTACTGTGGTAAATACTACAGTGCTAAGAGTTTACTGGCAGGAAAAACAGTATGTATTGAAACAGGTGTTTCAGAACTATATAGCATCTTTTTAAATCCTTTGAGAGTCTCCAATCTGTAATTAATTCCTGAAGTCTATTTATGCATATTTTTTACTATAAACAGATTCCTGAGTCATATATACAAGACATGGAGAGCTTCCAGGAAAAAAATGCCTTTATAGTACTATTAAATGTGTGAGTTTATTATAGTTTGGGTGTTAAAGTACTTTATGATCTAATCAATAAATACATATAAAAGTGCAATAACATTGGAAGGATAGTTTTCTCAAGCAATTAAACCAGTGTAGTCTTCTCATTTCTTTACCTTTCTTTTTATTTTCATTTATGTAAGTCACTTTGCTGGAATTATGACTTCACTTTTTTTCATAACTAAACTAAACACAGAAATAGCTTCTGTAATTCAATTAGAGGCAGTTTTGGTATACTGCTGAAAATATATATTAGGCCATTAGAAACTATTGGCCTTTTAGTAATAGATGCTGAGTTCAAGCTGAGACATAACAGGTCTAATATTAACAAAAATAGTCGAACATGTTAAAATACAGATGCCTTAGATCAGGCACTCTTTTAGTGTGCTTATTCAGCTGTAACTTCTACTGACTGAAACTTTAGGTGATCAGGTGCAGTGATGTCTGCATTCGATTTTATTTTTTAGGCTTTCTTCCTTTATTTCCACCTGGTGATCTGAACAGTAAGTCTGTTGTTTTTTTTATCAGAACAAGCTGGTTTGTTCTGATGAACAGCTGGCTTTGAACAGCTGGCTTTCATTTACATAAGCTTAGCTAATTTTTCTCTCCACTCCCAGCAGTGACATGTCCTTCGGACACAGCTGATCAAAGATCCAGGTAAAGGGCTGATCACAGCAGCCCTTTACCATGTGATCAGCTGTGTCCAATGTGGAATGGGTGCCATGTTGAACTTCCAGATCAGTAAGAGAGTGAGAGCGATAACACCCCAATTTAACACATCTGCTCCCCATTCACACCTGAGACCTTGTAACACTAATGAATCACATTAAAATGGCTAATTGGGCCCAATTTGGACATTTTCACTTAGGGGTGTATTCACTTTTTCTAAACTAGTGGTTTAGACATTAATGGCTGTGTGTTGAGTTATTTTGAGGGGACAGCAAATCTACACTGTTATACAAGCTACTTTACATTGTAGCAAAGTGTCATTTCTTCAGTGTTGTCAAATGAAAAGATATAGTCAAATATTTACAAAAATGTGAGGGGTGTACTCACTTTTGTGAGATACTGTATCTTAAATAAACATGTGATTATCAACCACATAGTGTTGACATGTGTATGCATATTTGGGGGTTCTGTTAATTTGTCAGCTTATCAGTGGTGGCCCATCCATTAGGGGTGCACGGGCGCCGTCCCCTCTATCTATGCATCTGGCCCCTGATCTACATACAGGGAGCTGGACTATGGATTCCAATGGGGGAGGGGGGGTTGTGTTCTTTGAAGCAGGTGATTAGAGCCAGCCAGCTCTAATAGGTTTAAAAAAAAGGTGGGCTCAGGGCGGAGAGCCCTGGGCCCCGATCCCACCCAGTTGTGTGACGATAGCAAATTAATATTCTCTATTTTTACACTAAATCTCCTCCCCGCAATAAAGAAGTAGGTCATGAGACCCGTTTCCCGACTGGCCAAAACATCAGGCAATCCTATTGGACACCTATCACCTAGGAGGAGGAGATAGGAGACACACAGCGGGAGCCGTGCAGGAAAATGCTGGAGAAGAGGACACCGGAGCCAATGCCCACAGCCCACCACCCGCCACCTAGATGCAGTCCAATATGTTGAAGGACACCGGAGCCACAGCCCGCCACCTGCCACCTAGATGGGGTAAGTGTTGGACCAAGCAGCAGACAGTGGGGGGGGTAGTGATGTGTCACTGGCCGCCCGGGGGATGGTTATTTGCCTCCCAGAAAAACCCACCAGCCGCCACTGCAGCTTATAATATAAAATCTAAGATGGGTATTTATTAACCCCCCTGGCGGTATGATTATGTTAGATTTTTGCGTCTAAAAGTGGTACATTGTTTTGCATAGAAATTTGGCGTTTTATATTGTAGGTCTGTAATTATTAGGAATAACTCACTTAAATCTGTCCAAACAAGAGTCTAGTAGACATCCCGGGTATGATAAAGTTTGAAACACAAAATCATAAATTATAATATAATAAATAACTATAGATAATTATCAAAAATAATAACATAATAGTAATAAAATTTATTCAATAATGTAATCAAATCAAAAACACTGAAATTTGCTAATTTACAGAATTGTCGCTGTCGTCACTTTCAGTGTCTGATGACGGATTTCCCCACAAATCAGTATCACTGAATTCTGCAAATGATTCTTATTTTCTATCTGTGTTTTCCAGCTGATCAAAAACCATTTTTGACGTAAAAGGACGCTTTTTGGATGCCATGGACATTCTCAAGTTTCCAGGCAGAAAGAATGACATTTATAATACAAAAGTGCATGCAGGGCACTGGACATAGCACTAAAGACAAAAGGGATGTGAAATGATTTGATACAGTAATGTAATCTTACAGATTACAGTGTACGGTATGTATACTGTGTGTTTCACTATTTGAATTTCCCACTGGTCTCCGCCCCCGTGCGACGCGACGCTCACAGGAAACAGAGCCCGGCACACAGAGTGAATCGGGTGGAAGACAGCCTGCTGACACAGTGGGGGGGGGGGCATCACTGGATCCAGGGGACAAGGTAAGTAACTTTTCCCTGATCCAGCAATGCGATCCCAAGTGTGGCTCGGGGTTACCGCTCTTGGTACAGAAAATTCACCCCGAGCCATACTCAGGAATACTGCCAGGGAGGTTAAAACAGATTTTTTAAAAGTTTGATTTTCTTCAGGTCAGCGCACACTTAGCCCATGCTCACATTGGACTGTTTTGACATGCAATTTCTCATGTCAAATCGCATGTGAAATCACCCACTATTGCCGGAAATGGCATCGTCTGAATCAGTGCGACACTGACTTTGCTGTACCGCACCAATTCCCCAAAGTAGTTCCTGTACTGCTTTTGGCAACTTTGGGAGGAATTTCATTAGACATCTGTGCATGAACCCACACAGATGTCTGTCAAATCACCCCTGAAGTAAGACTGCATTGCCGGTTTGAAATTGTGTGAGTTAAGCAGAACTCGCACAATTTCAAACTCGCCCTCAATGTGAACCTGGGCTAAATGTTAGTTGGCAGTAGGGATGAGCCAACAGTTCAGTCCAAATCTAGGTTCGAACTGAACTTTGGCCCTTAGCCCGTTCAGACGGAACCATGCATCCTATATAGATGTAGTATTTCTACCACTTCTATATACTGTATGACAGCTTCCCGCTGTCACTGGTTCCTAAAATAAGCTTGCACCTGCAGAATCCCTAGAAACCACTGGCTGTACAGGGAACCCTTCTCCCATTTAAGCAAAGAGGATTGCAGGGACATCACTGCCCTAAGAGCATGCCTATGACGACAGTTCTATTTTAGCCAATGCGTCCATGCAAATTGTGGCATTTAGCTTTATAGTTTAGAGCAGCATTTAGAGGCATAAAAAAAGCCCCAAACTAGCGAGGATTTTGCAGAGGATCTTATTGGCATGATTTATGCACATGCTGTATGTATGTATGCTAACAGAATGAGTTTATGCATATATTCTTCTAAATGTAAGCAACGTTGTGAAGATGGGACTTTTGAGGCACAACATTTTACATAAAATGAAAATTTTTATTACAAATGCAGCATATATATATATATATATATATATATATATATAAATTGCACCATATAAAAATATAAAATTTAAAATGACTTTGACATCATATTATATCCATTCTAATGGCAATGGTTTGGTGTGGCACGACATGTTTCCTGGGCATATTCCACTTCTTCAGGAGCGGTCAGTATATTTGCGTACAAAAGATAATAATCTAAATGAGATAACAAAATTAATAATACATTCATTCATTTTCTGTATTGTTCCATTGTAAATCCATGAGTGGCAATCCCAGATAAAGTGTACGAGTAGGGCCAGATTAAGAGCATCATGGGTCTGGTGCTGAGGATTTTGGTGGGCCTTTTTTGGGAATAAATAAAATGAAAATACAAACATTTTTTGTTAAAATAAATTATTAAAACAAATTAAATTAAATAGAGATGAGGTAAGGGTGGATGAAAGAGGGGGCTGAAAGAGAGGGGGG
>BLSH010374790.1:1497540-1516284 GCA_018402905.1 Glandirana rugosa
TCATCCCTACTGCATTAGGGAGAGGTTCCTGTTGGTGCTCTGAGGGAGAGTTTATCGTTCTAAAACCATCTCCTACTGCATTAGGGAGAGGTTCCTGTTGGAGCTCTGAGGGAGAGTTTATCTTTTTAAAACCAACTACTACTGCATTAGGGAGAGGTTCCTGTTGGTGCTCTGAGGGAGAGTTTATCGTTCTAAAACCATCTCCTACAGCATTAGGGAGAGTTTCCTTTTGGTGCTCTGAGGGAGAGTTTATCGTTCTAAAACCATCTAAAACTGCATTAGGGAGAGGTTCCTGTTGGTGCTCTGAGGGAGAGTTTATCATTCTAAAACCATCTCCTATAGCATTAGGGAGAGGTTCCTTTTGGTGCTCTGAGGGAGAGTTTATTGTTCTAAAATCATCTCATACTGCAGTAGGGACAGGTTCCTGTCAGTACTGTGAAAGACAGATTATCGATCGTTCTAAAATCATCTCATACTGGTGTAGGGAGAGGTTCCTGTTGCTGGTGTGAGCGGTGCATTTCTTGAACCAAAATAAAAAGTGCATCTACAATTTTCTTTTTTAAAAAAAAAAAAAATAATTTATTATTCTTTTTTTTTTAGTATTAATAAATAGTGCTACATAGTACATTTGTGTCCAGAATAAGGAGAGCGTCAAATAAGGGACTTGGTCGTGGTGCTGCTGGTGTTGGTGGTGTTGCTGAAGCTCCTGTTGCAAGGATAGGACGTGGTCGATCTGTGCCAGCTACATGCACAAGTGAAACACCTTCCTCAGGTGTGAGTAGCCGACAGAACCTTCAGCGTTATATGGTAGGCCCGAATGGCGCTCAGCGAATGGTGAGGCCAGAACAAGTACAGACGATAATAGATTGGGTGGCTGACAATGCCTCCAGTTCCTTCACATTGTCTCCCACACGGTCCCTTGATGAAAGCTCAGAGTTGGCACCTTGACCCCATGGCCATCTGTTTTTCACCTCAGCCCTTTGTAAATCAGCCAAGCAGTCTGAACCCCAAGTCATGCAGCAGTCTCTTATGCTTTTTGATGACTCTGCTGGTGTGCTTTCCATGGGCCAGCCACATAGCCCTGCCCCAGAAGTGGAAGACATTGAGTGCACGGATGCCCAACTACTTCTGTTGCAGGATGAGGACATGGAAACACCACCGCAGCACATCTCTGATGATGACGAAACACAGGTGCCAACTTCTGTGGCTTTCCTCAGTGTGCAGACTGACAAGGAGGGTAGTGGTGAAGGGTGGGTGGAAGATGATGTGGAGGATGATGAGGTCCTAGACCCCACATGGAATGAAGGTTATGTTTGGAGGAAGAGGCACACAGAGGCACCAGCACAACAAAAGAGGAAGCAGGTTGCAAAAGCGGAACGAGCGTCCCCTAGACAGTATGCCTACTACTACCCACCGCACCCAGGGACCTAGCACACCAAAGGCAGCTCAAAGGCGTTCCCCCGCATGGCAGTTCTTCAGACAATGTGCTGACTACAAGACACAAGTGGTTTCCACACTGTGCAATGAGAGGCTGAAGCGAGGCACAAATGTTCTAAACCTGAGCGCAATCTCCATGACCAGGCATCTAAATATAAAGCACTTGCTGCAGTGGAATAAGTACCTCAAAATCCAAGAAAGGTCTCGGCCTCCTCCTGCTTCCTCTTCTGCTGCTGCCTCGGCCTCTTCCTCCACCTCTACAGTGACAGTGCCACCTGCCACCCAGCAAACAGAGACGATGTGACAGCAACGCAACCATGTCCGCCACCTTCCCCAAGCATTTCCACACGGTCCCATGGAAGCTTACAGCTGTCCATCTCCCAAACACTGGAGAGAAAGAGAAAGTACCCCCCTACCCACCCGCAATCCCTGGCCCTGAATGCCAGCATTTCAAAATTCCTGGCATTTGAAATGCTGTCATTCCGTCTGGTGGACATGGACAGTTTTAAAAACCTGATGGCGGTGGCTGTCCCACAGTACATGGTTCCCAACCGCCACTACTTTTACAGGCAAGCCATCCCTTCCCTGCACAAACAAGTCGGGGATGAGATCAAATGTGCACTGCGCAACGCCATCTGTGGCAAGGTCCACATAACCATTGATACGTGGACCAGTAAGCACAGGCAGGGACGCTATATCTCGCTAACTGCACACTGGGCAAATATAGTGGCGGGTGGGCCTGAGGCAGCTAGCCGTTTGGCGCATGTCCTTCCACCACCGAGGATTGCAGGGCATTTTTCTTTGCCTCCTGTTGCCTCCTCCTCCTACTGCGCTTCCTCTTCCTCTACCACCTCCTCATCCGCTCAGCGTAACACCTTCACCACCAACTTCAGCACACCCAGGGGGAAATGACAGCAGGCTGTTTTAAAACTGATATGTATGGGGGATAAACCTCACACTGCGCAGGAGCTGTGGACGGCATTGAACAACAGACCGATGAGTGGTTGTTGCCACTGAGCCTCAAGCCTGGCCTGGTGGTGTGCGATAATGGGCAAAATCTCGTACCAGCTCTGGGCCTAGCCGGTTTGACGCACATCCCTTGCCTGGCGCATGTGCTGAATTTGGTGGTGCAGAAATCTCTAAAAAACTACCCGGATATGTCAGAGCTGCTGCAGAAAGTGCAGGCCGTCTGTGCGCGCTTTCGGCGTTCTCACCCTGCTGCTGCTCGCCTGTCTGCGCTGCAGCGGAACGTCGGCCTTCCCGCTCACCGCCTCCTATGCGACGTGCCCATAAGGTGGAACTCCACCTTGCACATGCTGGAGAGACTGTGCGAGCAGCAGCAGGCAATAGTGGAGTTTCAGCTGCAGCACGCACGGGTCAGTTGCTCTGCTGAACATCACCACTTCACCACCAATGAGTGGGCCTCCATACGAGACCTGTGTACCATATTGTGGTGTTTCGAGTACTCCACCAACATGGCCAGTGCCAATGACGCTGTTCTCAGCGTTACTATCCCACTTCTATGTCTCCTTGAAAAAAACACTTCTGGCGATGATGGAAGAGGATGTGGCACAGGAGGAAGAGGAGGAGGAAGAGGAGAAGGAAGAGGGGTCATTACCACGGTTATCAGGCCAGTCATTCACAAGTGGCTCGGAGGGTGGGTTCCTGCACCAGCATAGGCCAGGTAAAAAATTCTCAAGCCAGGGCATAGTTCTGGAGGATGAGGAGGACGAGGAAGATGATAAGGAGGAGGAGAAGGAGGAGGAACCGTGTTCACAGCAGGGTGGCACCCAACGCAGCTAGTGGACATCACTGGAGCATGGCTGGGGGGATATGGAGGACACAGATGATACACCTCCCACCGAGGACAGCTTGTCTTTGCCTCTGGGCAGCCTGGCACACATGAGCGACTACATGCTCTAGTGCCTGCTCAATGACAGCCGGGTTGCCCACATTTTAACTTGTGCCGGTTACTGGGTGGCCACCCTGCTGGATCCCCATTAGAAGGACAACGTGCCATCCTTAATTCCCTCACTGGAGTGTGATCGGAAGATGCGCGACTACCAGCGCACGCTGGTAGACGCACTGCCGAGGGCATTCCCAAATGACACAGGGGGCTTTGTGGAAGCACAAGGCGAAGGCGGAGGAGGAAGAGGTTGCCAACGCAGCTGTGGCACCGCCAGCACCTCAGAAGGCAGGGTTAGCATGGCCGAAATGTGGAAAAGCTTTGTCAGTAGCCCGCCACAACAAACAGCACCACCAGCTGATAGGCAACGTCTTAACAGGAGGCAGCATTTCAGCAACATGGTGGAACAGTATGTGTGCACACACCTACACGAACTGACTGATGGGTCTGCCCCATTCAACTTCTGGGTCTCCAAATTGGCCACATGGCCTGAGCTTGCCCTTTATGCCTTGGAGGTGCTGGCCTGCCCTGCAGCTAGTGTATTGTCTGAACGTGTGTTTAGCACGGCAGGGGGCGTTACCACAGACAAGCGCAGCCACCTGTCCACAGCCAATGTGGACAAGCTAACGTTTATTAAAATGAACCAGGCATAAATCCCACAAGACTTGTCTGTACCTTGTGAAGAATAGACAATTAGACCGGCCTCACACAGCCATTGGTATACTTGTTTTTTTTTAATATGTCTCAATATTTTGGGGTCTACCCCAATTAGAAAAAAAAACCAAACAAACAAATAACAGTGTTGGCTACTTCCTTCTCCTTCTCCTCCTCCTCCTCCACCACCGCCACTTCCACCTACACTGCCACGGTTACGGCCTAGTCAACCTCTAGGCTCCTACTCCACATCCACCTCCTCCTCCCATTTTTATTTATTTTTTTGTGATTTTAAGTTATTTCCCTATCCACATTTTTTTGTAGGGCACTTGTCCTACTCCTTACCCCCATTTTTCTTCCTTTTGCAGCCCTCTAGCCCTTTCCAGGACTTTTTTACAGCCATTTTAGTGCCCAAAAGTTCTGGTCACGATTGACTTCAATGGGGTTCGGGGTCCGGGGTAAAGTTCAGGTCAAGTTCGGTACCGAACCCGAACTTTTCCGCAAAGTTCAGCCGATCCAGACGAACCCGAACATCCAGGTGTCCGCTGAACTCTACTACTGAGGTGTGTCTTACAGCTTCTTTATAGCCTCTCCACATGCAATGTGTACAGCCATAATAGCCTGAATGTGTGTCTGTTTAAACCTCTTCCTAAGTCCACATGCACATCACTGCCAACAGCTATCTGTGCATATTCATAGGCCATGTTTCCTAATTGTTATTGGCTGCAATTTTTGATAAAACCAATGTGATATTCCATGACAATGTGCATTAACATAAAGGGTTATTTTTTTTCATTGGGAAGGTATATAAAACAGGGTGATTTGCAGGTAGGAGATTGCAGGACACAGTGGCAGAGCATTGTGACCCCATAGCACAAGTGCACAAACAAGCCTTTATATCAAAATCACTCACTGTTAAAGCTTTAATGACATTTTATTTTTTGGGTTTATATTTACTTTAACAAGTTATGCTTGAGCTCTTTAAATTTCACTGCTGTGGTACATTTTCCTATGTTTCCTGCCTATGTGCACACATCTGAACACCCAAAAATTAGTAACAACTAATTGATAAGTAACTTCTACTTCTGTTTTTCATTCACTCAAAAGCTGAGAACTCCTAAATCCTTCCTTTATGAGATTACAAGATAAAAATCCAGTGCAGCAGAAAGGATGCCCCCCACCCCACCAGCAATAGCTCCTTACACTGAGGTATGCTCCAAATTTTTTTATCCATCTATAAAGGTGTAATAAAAAAAAAACTCTCTAGATTCTAACAAAGCACAGTCTATCTATATATTAATATAGATATTGTGGGCGATTAGCTCGTGGGGATCATCTTTTTTGAGGAAAATAGTCAGCGTGCAGGCAGTTTTCTTTAAAATCTGGCATCTTGCCAGGTTTATTGTAGAAAATAGATTTGCAAGTTAAAACAAACAAAACAGAAAATAAGTCCTTTCCTTCCGGCGCTAAACTAAGCAGAATAGTTTCCTCACTACACAGTGTGGGGCTGGCCCCGACACCCACAAAACATAAGCCAAAATGCAAACCTTGGCTTTTTAAAGTTCAAACAGACACAGAGCTCCCTCAAATTCCCCTCTGAGTTCCAGGTCAGAGCTCTAGTGAGATCTATTCCTGATTATTTAAGCCACCTACTGGTGGCCTCCAGTGGATCACAAACTCTGGACCAGAACCAGCCCTGCCACAGTTGCTGGTAACATCCGGCCCTCACTCTGTTTATTACAGCCCAAATGAACGCATACGCATACCATCACAATATACATATACAGTATCTCACAAAAGTGAGTACACCCCTCACATTTTTGTAAATATTTTATTATATCTTTTCATGTGACAACACTGGAGAAATTACACTTTGCTACAATGTAAAGTAGTCAGTGTACAGCTTGTATAACAGTGTAAATTTGCTGTCCCCTCAAAATAACTCAACGCAATGCCATTAATGTCTAAACTGCTGGCAACAAAAGTGAGTACACCCCTAAGTGAAAATGTCTAAATTGGTGCCAATTAGCACATTTCCCTCCCCGTTGTCATGTGCCTTGTTAGTGTTACAAGGTATCAGGTGTGAATGGGGAAAAAATAATTGTTACTCTACATAAAGATGTGCTAGGCTATAAGATGATTACCAAGACACTGAAAATGAGCTGCAGCATGGTGGCCAAGACCATACAGTGGTTTAACAGCACAGGTTCCACTCAGAACAGGCCTCACCATGGTCAACCAAAGAAGTTTAGTGCAAGTGCTCAGCGTCATATCCAGAAGTTGTCTTTGGGAAACAGACATATGAGTGCTGCCAGCATTGCCGCAGAGGTTGATGGGGTGGGGGAGTCAGCCTGTCATTGCTCAGACCATACACTGCACACTGCATCAAATTGGTCTGCATGGCTGTCATCCCAGAATGAAGCCTCTTCTAAAAGATGATGCACAAGAAAGCCCACAAACAGTTTGCTGAACACAAGCAGACTAAGCACATGGATTACTGGAACCATGGATTACTGGAACCTGTGGTCTGATGAGACCAAGATAAACTTATTTGGTTCAGATGGTGTCCAGCGTGTGTTGCGGCAACCAGGTGAGGATTACAAAGACAAGTTAGTCTTGCCCACAGTCAACCATGGTGGTGGGAGTGTTATGGTCTGGGACTGCATGAGCGCTGCCAACACCGGGGAGCTACAGTTCATTGAGGGAACCATGAATGCCAACTTGTACTGTGACATACTGAAGCAGAGCATGATCCCCTCCCTTCAGAGATTGGGCCTCAGGGCAATATTCCAACATAATAACAACCCCAAACACACCTCCAAGATGACCACTGCTTTGTTTAAGAAATTGAGGGTAAAAGTGATGGACTGGCGAAGCATGTCTCCAGACCTAAACCCTATTGAGCATCTGTGGGGCATCCTCAAACAGATGGTGGAGGAGTGCAAGGTCTCTAACAACCACCAGCTCCGTGATCTCATCATGGAGGAGTGAAAGATGACTCCATTGGCAACCCAAGGAAGCTCTGGTGAACTCCATGCCCAATAGGGTTAAGGCAGTGCTGGAAAATAGTTGTGGTCACACAAAATATTGACATTTTTGGGCCAGTTTGGACATTTTCACTAAGGGGTGTACTCACTTTTGTTGCCAGTGGTTTAGACATTAATGGCGTTGTGTTGAGTTATTTTGAGGGAACAGCAAATTTACACTGTTATACAAGCTGTACACTCACTACTTTACATTGTAGCAAAGTGCCATTTCTTCAGTGTTGTCACATGAAAAGATAGAATAAAATATTTACAAAAATGTGAGCTGTGTACTCACTTTTGTATATATATTAAAAAGATGTAAAATACTGCGCTCCTGGCAAGAGTTTATAAATAGAAGCAGCTGTCACTCCAAATGACCAATTGTATGTAGCTAAAGTGAAATATAGGGCAGCGCTAAAAAACAATGTAAAACATCCAAATTCTTAATACGGATGGGTACATAAAGTGCTGATAAGAAACATGAACTAAAGTGCAACGTAATTAAAGTGCTCAAACATTTCTGTAAATAGTCAATAACCACTCTGAATCCGATGGTAAGTGTAAAGAAAACTTTGTGCAAATTATGCCAAATGTATCCAGTAAAAAAGGTCCTGCTCTATGTGAAGAAATAATCAATAATATAGTGTCAGTGCCAAAACCATAAAAAAACTGTCTTGATTATAGACCAATGTGTATGAATGTCCAAAGTTCATAGGCACCGTGTATGGGTAATATCCAGTGACCACCACCAATCACACGGTGAGACTCCACCACCAGATACACCAAACGCTTACAAGAAAGCAGTAGATTCACACATAGATGGGATCATTAGTTAGCATCCAACCATAGGGAATTATGGATCCTCATACACTTCTCCGCCTTCACATGTATCGTTCCAACAGCAGTATATAAAGCTCCACTAAACGATTTTAGAATAGCAAAGTGACCAAGATATCCCAAAGCAGTAAGGATTTCCATAGACACAATCAAGCCATGAAAAAAAGAATAGTCTCTCATAGTGAAAAAATGTATTGCTCTTTTTAATAAAAAGGTTAAAAGCACTTACTTCAGTGAAGATGTAAGTGCTTTTAACCTTTTTATTAAAAATAGTTATACAGTTTTATACTATGGAGACTATCTTTTTTTTCATGGCTTGATTGTGTCTATGGAAATCCTTACTGCTTGGGATATCTTGGTCACCTTGCTATTCTAAAATCGTTTGGTGGAGCCTTATATACCGCTGTTGGAATGATACATGTGAAGGTGGAGACATGTATGAGGATCCATAATCCCCTATGGTTGGATGCTAACTAATGATCCCATCTATGTGTGAATCTTCTGCTTTCTGGAAAGCGTTTGGTGTATCTGGTGGTGGAGTCTCAACGAGTGATTGGTGGTGGTCACTGGATATTACCCATACACGGTGCCTATGAACTTTGGACATTCATACACATTGGTCTACAATCAAGACAGTTTTTTCATGGTTTTGGCACGGACACTATATTGTTGATTATTTCTTCACATAGAGCACGGCCTTTTTCACTGGATACATTTGGCATAATTTGCACAAAGTTTTCTTTACACTTACCATCAGATTCAGAGTGGTTATTGACTATTTACAGAAATGTTTGAGCACTTTAATTACATTGCACTTTAGTTCACGTTTCTTATCAGCACTTTATGTACCCATCCGTATTAAGAATTTGGATGTTTTAAATTATTTTTTAGCGCTGCGCTATATTTCATTTTTGTATATGCCCTTATGACGCCCAGCAACCCCGACCCACCAAAAACCCTCCTACCGATCAATACATTCAGATCCACCGCTTAACTCCTACAAATGTCTCCAAGTGACATTATGGATCATATACTTGGTAACGTTCCTTGGATCCCAGTCACGTCATTGATCAAGTATTGTCATGTCCATATATAATTAATTACATCACTCACAGACCCTTGTCTTTGCTTATATTGCAGCAATGGAGATTGAGAGAGTCAAGCAGTGGGTTTGGATGTGTTGGCAGGCTATTTTTTTTCTGGTGGGTCAGCTGGTGTCATTATGATTGACACAGATCTGCATCGTGGGACACTTTTTGTAATTTTTGTAATTAAATGATTTGTGAAAAAGTGTGTGTGTGTTTATTTACTCATTTTCTTTGTGAATGAGTGGGGGTGGTATCTCATCAACATCTCTGACAAGGAACCTCCCTATGTTGAGGAAATGTAGCCTGATATGGTTCTGGAGGGGGGTTGCCAGACTGCATGCTTAAATTATGGGTTTGGTATTGATTTTTAGGAGGCCCTTACAGGTTTTTATGTCTTTGGCCTAAAGGCTTGGTATGGATTTCCTGAGGGAGCTCCCACTTTTTCTTTGTGCATGAGGTACCGCCTCAAAATCCATACCAGACTCGAAGGGTGTGCTATGCTTTTTTAAGGTGAACTCTATGTGATTTGTTTTCCTTAGTGTAGGTTGTGCTACAGCTAAAGTGACAAGAAAAAAGATACTGTTTGAACTGCCAGCAATACAAATTCATTGCTAGCTTCTTAAAATAAAAACAGCACAGAGACTTTTCCAAAGCTCCCCTACAATATATAACAGGCACATAGGAGTCTACTATATGTTTTGGGGGACCTTTGGGGTCTTTGTGCATTTCTTTAATGAAAGCAGGAGGGAGATGCGATTTGCCAGCAATTCAAAACTCTTTTTTCCTTTGTAAATGTCACAGCTAAAAAAACTCACTATTCCTCTATTCCTGGCAAAATTGAATTTTTCACATTTTTTTCTTTTTGCATTGGTACATTTTCCCAAGGACATTGCTGCTACCCATGCTATATTTTTCATATTTGGCACCCATTCAGGTTCAGTTCAGGTTTAGCATTCAAATTTATTTTAACTTGTTGAAACCTACTTGAGCTAAACCTAGTGCATTTTGGCTCATCACTACCCATTTTTTGGTTTTGATTAGGGTTTTTTTTTTAGGCAAATACAAAACCACAGAAGTGCTATCAGTTTAGAATCCCCAGCTAACAGCTAAATATGCCAGACAGGGATTAGTCACTGCTTGTTAAGAATCTGGCAGGTGCCATTCCCTGACAACCAAGAGGAAGCTGTCACATTTAGCAGTGGTAAAAATATTGACTATAATCTCTACTGGTGAATGTTCACTCTTACATATGAAAGTTCTTATAGATGTTTTTCTCATAGTTACATAGTCAGGTTGAAAAAAGACACAAGTCCATCTAGTTAAAAAAAAATAGAAAAATGATATATAACCATACAATCCCATATACAATCCTTCACCCACAGTTGATCCAGAGGAAGGCAAAAAAACCCAGCAAAGCATAATCCAATTTGCTATAGCGGGGGAAAAAATCCTTCCTGATCCCCGAGAGGCAATCTGATTCACCCTGGATCAACTTTACCTAAAAATGTTAGTACCCAGTTATATTATTTACATTAAGGAAAGAATCCAGGCCTTTTTTAAAGCAATCTACCGTGCTGCCCAAAACCACCTCTGGAGGGAGTCTATTACACATTTTCACAGCTCTAACTGTGAAGAAACCTTTCCATATTTGGAGATTAAATCTTTTTTCGTCCAGACGTAAAGAGTGCCCCCTTGTCCTTTGTGATGGCCTTAAAGTAAATAACTCAACACCAAGTTCACTATATGGACCACTTATGTATTTGTACATGTTGATCATATCCCCCCTCAATCTCCTTTTCTCAAGAGAGAATAAATTCAGTTCCTCTAATCTTTCCTCATAGCTGAGCTCCTCTATGCCTCTTATTAGTTTGGTTGCCCTTCTCTGCACTTTCTCCAGTTTTCCGATATCCTTTTTGAGAACTGGTGCCCAAAACTGAGCTGCATATTCCACATGAGGTCTTACTAATTATTTGTACAGGGGCAAAATGATGTCTCTATCTCTGGAGTCCATACCTCTCTTAATACAAGAAAGGATTTTGCTTGCTTTGGAAACCGCAGCTTGGCATTGCATGCTATTATTAAGCTTATGATCTACCAAAACCCTAGATCCTTCTCCACTATGGATTCCCCCAGTTGTACTCCCCCCAGTATGCACAATGCATGCATATTCTTTGCATAACTTTACATTTATCAATATTAAACCTAATTTGCCACATAGTCGCCCAATTAGACAGTGCATTAAGGTCTGCTTGTAAGTTGGAGACATCCTGTAAGGACGTTATTCCCCTGCATAGTTTGGTGTCATCTGCAAACACTAAAATGGCACTTTTAATCCCAGACCCTATATCATTTATAAATATATTGAAATGTAAGGGTCCCAACACTGAACCTTGGGGTACACCACTGATAACCTTAGACCATTCAGAGTAAGAATCATTAACCACTACTCTCTGAATTCAGTCTTTTAGCCAGTTTTCTATCCATTCACAAACTGATCTTTCCAAGCCGGTAGACTTTACCTCACACATTAGCCGTGTGCGGGGAACGGTGTCAAATGCTTTTGCAAAATCCAAGTATACCACGTCCACAGCCATCGCTTTGTCCAAGGTTTTACTTACCTCCTCATAAAAAAAATCAGGTTTGTTTGACAACTTCTCTCTTTCATGAATCCATGCTGTCTGTTGCTTAAAACATTTTTTTCGAACAAGAACTCATCTATGTGGTCTTTTATTAAACTCTCCAGTATCTTCCTAGCTATAGAAGTTAAACTAACAGATCTATAGTTACTTGGTAAAGACTTTGATACCTTCTCTTGGGATCAAATGTTATATTCACCCAGTGCAAGGCAACAAAGAAAGGTTTTACACATATATTACATGCATTACAGGTTTTATTTTTTAGGCTTGCATGAATGTTGAGACAATCTTAAAACTATATTTTATAAATAGACCCTATGGTGCCTGATTTAAATATGGAGTCATGTATAGGTGCTTGTACTACACTGTGCCCTCTGGACCTGCAAAAAATTAGCTCTGTAATCAGGAAACCAAATGCATTATTGTATTAACCCTGGAAAACTTAAAGCTGCCTCTTCAATTTTTGGAGCATTACACATGTGGCATAACATACTCAGGAGGAGAATCAAAATGTGTATTGGGTTGTAACTTTACTTGCGGCCATCTTTTCATTTTTTATTTTTATTATGTGAGTGAACAACTATCCTGGCTACAAATTGTGTGCATCTTCTCAGGTTCTCCCTAACCCCCCATCATAGCAGTGTAGAGATTGCGAGGGGGAAAATAAAGCTAAGCTGAGCAGAGTGAAATGATATTTCATGTGCTTGACCAGTCTCTCCTTTACAGATACACAGAGAATGCAGTGATTCATGGGACTTGTTTCATTTTAGCTCAGTGAACTACAATCCTGGATGACATTGCCAGAAGGAAACAGGAAGCAGAAATTCTGAATGTATTTTTAAAAAGACTCAGCAAATGAGAGAGCATAGGGGTAAACACATTTTACATAAAGAAGATTATGTTGATTAAGATTGCAATCTACAGTATGTTAGGCAGGATAGCTTAATAAATTAGATTTTAGTGCTAAAGATAAACTTATGCTTTAAGATTTGGGTATAAAAAAACATCAGACAGTTGTTACTGACAGTCCATTCAATAGTCTTTATTTTTCACATTGTTTGAAAGAAAAAAAAATCCAAGAGCAGTGTGTACCCAAGCTATATTACATGACATCACTCACATTCACTGCATCATGTAATTTTCATAGATAAAATAAAAGTTTGTCATACACTAGTTAGGTCTATTATCCCTAAAATATCCTCCTGCTGGTCAGTTTAACATAGTTGTGTTCTCTGTGGTATCTCCATTTCTCTTTTTTAACTTACAAACCCTATATGCCATTGCTAATAGATGCATTAAAATAGTTAGTATGACTAACATAACAAGTTGCAAAATTATATAATTATTTTTAAAACATTCACAATATTGTAAATGATTCTGTATCTGCCCAAATACATTTAGGCCTTATGCAATAAACTGCGTAACAGCTAAATATTTTTCTTCTTTTTTTTCTTTCCTTTTCCACAACAAAAAGAGGATTCAGCCACAAACAGTAGATTGTTTAAGCAAAGTCAGTCAATGCATTCTCATCAAACTTCAGACTAGGGAGTGATGTCTACTTTGACAATCAGAAAATATTAATGGGATTTGTTCTGCTTGGCCTCCATGCAATCACTACAATAAAATTGGCTGGATAGAAGTCCTTTTGCTTTGGCATTTACAGCAACCCTTTTTACCAATGCAGAGCCATAACACGATTTTTCCATAGGTATGCATATCTTTCCATAATAGATTGTCCTGCCTATAATTCAGAGTTATGATCAGCAGATTGCTTTTCACTTACAGTCTTGCTAACTGTGCATGCTTTATTTGCTTAAACAAGACAGGAACAGCCTTAGGCCTCTTTCAAACGGACGTTCGGTTCAGGTCCGTCTGTCCGTTTTTCAGGCGGACCTGAGCGGACACTCCATGCAGCTCTATGGAGTGACGGATGTCATGAAATCTACGCTGACACCCATCGCTCTCCAATCTGCTCCTCTCCCATAAAGTCTGATGGAGGATAACCCTATTTTTCCATCCATCTGTGGATCGGATGAAAACGGGCAGATGGTCCATTTTTATCTGATTTGGCATAGAGGAGAGCAGAGCTCTGACAGATCCATCTCTGCACAGTGAGCAGAGACGGATCTGTCATGCGTCGGCTCAGTGGGGATCAGCGCAGCGATCCCCACTGAGCAAAATGGAGCCCGCTAACGGAGACGTCTGTGTGAAACCGTACAAGGAAAACAAAATTAAAAGAGTTAAACAATTGCTAATCTGTAAATTATATATATGTATATATATATATATATATATATATATATATATATATTATAGAATTATCAAAGCTTGGCTACCCATTCTAGCTTATTTAAAAGACTGTTGGCCTCTCACTCATTTTCATAAGACCCAATCTGCATAATTTTTGGTTTTACTAGCATGTGATCCACTTCCTTTCTACAGCATGCTTTGTTCCAAGACTGGGAGTTTCCTCTTAACGACTTGAAGACCAGGCTTTTTTCTGACACTTGTTGATTTACAAGTTTAAACCAATATTTTTTTGCTAGAAAATTAGCTAAAACCCCTTGTTACACTGTTTTTGCGCAGCAGTTTTTCAAACGCAATTTTTTTTTTGAAAATACAATTTAATGAAAAAAAACAATTTATACCCCATTTTTGTGTATAATTTGAAAGATGATGTTATGCTGTGTAAATAGATACCTTACATGTCATGCTTTAAAATTGCATGCGCTCGTGGAATGGTGCCAAACTACAGGACTTAAAAATCTCCATAGGCGACGCTTTAAAAAATTCTACAGGTTACCAGTTTAGAATTACAGAGGAGGTCTAGTGCTAGCATTTTTGCTATCACTCTAACATTGGTGGGGATATGTCACGGGTGTGGTTTAAACACCGTTTACATGTGTGGGCGTGACCTACGTATGTGTTCACCACTGCGCACGAGCACGTATTGACGGGGGGATTTACATTTTTTATTATTATTTATTTTATTCCACTTTTTTATTTTTATATTTTATCTTTATTTTTTGATCAATTTCATTGCTATCGCAAGAAATGTTAGCACCCCTTGCGATAGTAATACAGCATGACAGGTCCTCTTTATGGAGAGATCTGGGGTGAATAAGACCCCAAATCTCTCCTCTACCTCTAAAAGCAAAAGATTTAAGAAAAAAATGTGTATTTTTCTTTAAGAAAAAAAAGCCATGTTTACATGGCCTGAGGGCCGGAAGTGACGTCATGGCATTGCTCTGGTTCTCAAAGGGCATAGAGATGAGCGGTGGCCACCTTGCCATCACTTATCTCTATAGCAAGCCACCACTGGCAATGGATGGTTTCCCAGGTTCAGTAATCAGTAACATAAGCCCGGGAACACTGGGAAGCAGAGAGAGGGAGTGCATCCCTCTCACCGCTTCTAAAAGTAATCCTGCGGCGCATCTGCTGTGGGGATCACTTTTATTTCAAAGTCCTGCGCCTGAAGGAAAAGAAAACTTTGGGGTTATGGCATCTAGCTGCAGCCATAACCCCAGTATTTAACATTAAACTGACATATTTTCCCAGTTAGGCAGTCAGCAAGTGAATATTCATCATAGAATTCCATGTTGCTTCTTTCTAGCATTTTCCAGTTCTTCAATTGTCTGCTTGATTACCTGCTATTAAATCACCCAATTTAGATTTTTATTTCAGTTTCTGTTTCTGAGTGTCTGCCGGAGCTGGGCCTTGCACTCCCAATCAGCATGGGTGCAAAGCTTTGCAGGCTCCTTAGAAAAAAAATAATAAATGCACATTTTTTTGCCTGCAAAAAGGGTGCATTTGTTTATTTTTTCAAAAAGTGAACTTAGCCTTTAACTGTAAACTGGTGAGTTGTAAAGGCAGTTAATGCATCATCTATTTATAATTTAGGGCACCTTAATTATTCACTGATTGACACACAGTATTGAGACCCAACACGTTTGGTATGAGTCAACACAACCTCATATTTTATTTTGTATAAAAAAAATTGGTATTTCATTGTGTTTCTCTGCATTAAATTTCATTTTAGTGTATTTTAACCACTTGCTTACTGGGCACTTAAGCCACCCTCCTGCCCGGACCAATTTTCAGTTTTCAGCGCTGTCACTATTTGAATGACAATTGCGCGTTGTGCGACGTTGTACCCAAACAAAATCTTTTTTTTTTTTGGTGGTATTTGATCACCTCTGCGGTTTTTATTTTTTGCGTTTCAAACAAACAAAGAACAACAATTTTGAAAAAAAGAGTAATATTTTTTACTTTTTGCTATAATAAATATCCAAAAATAAAAAAAACAAATTTATTCATCAGTTTAGACCGATATATATTCTTCTACATATTTTTGGTTAAAAAAATTGCAATAAGCGTATTTTGATTGGGTTTCGCAAAAGTTATAGTGCCTACAAACTATGGACATTGCTTTATGGGGTTTTTATTATTTATTTATTTTTTACTGGTAATGGCGGCGATCTACGTTTTTTATCGGGACTGCAATATTGCGGCGGACATGTCTGACGTTTTTGACACTTTTTTGGGACCAATGACATTTATACAGCGATCAGATCTAAAAATAGACACTGATTACTATACAAATGTCATTGGCAGGGAAGGGGTTAACACTAAGGGGGCAGTGAAGGGGTTAAATGTGTTCCCTGTATTTGTTATAACTGTGTAGGGGTGGGGCTGATAGAGACATAACAGATCTAATTGATCCCAATCACAGGGATCCATAGATCTGTCATGCTCCCCCTTACAGAGCGGGGAACCGCCGTGTTTACATCGGCGGTTGCCCATTCTGGCTCTCTGTGCAGGGATCGCGGGTCTCTGGTGGACATCGAGTCTGCCCGACCCTCGAGCATGCTCACGCTCACCAGAGCACGCCCGGCGCGAGCAAAAGGGGAGGATATCTATTGACGGCCTCCCGGCATTTCAGATCTGCACTGTCTTTGTGAATCGGCTATAGCACAGATCTGAAGCGGTTAATGTAAACATATAATATACAACAGTTTAGCATGTTTGAACAGTCCCAATAGTTAGTAATTGGTAGAACCTCCTTTAATCAAAATAACATTCAACAAATATTTTTCATAGCTGCTGATCAGATTTTCAAAGCAGTTAAGAGGAATTTTAGACCATTGTTATTGATAAATTGCTTTCAGTTGTATAATATGTATATGACTCCTTAAATTAGTGGCACTTGAAAGTAATTCAATGGTATTTCAATCAGCTGGAGGCCTACATTTTGGTGTCAAAATCTGTTGTAGCCTTTTTTACAACTTTAAGTTGTTTTCTGGTGTGCTCTGAAATGTAATTTGATTGGATTAAGGTGCACATGATTTTTTTTTTCTTGAGGGGAGTTAGACCCTGGGAAAACCCAGGCTTATGTGCATTGGATAATCAAAAGTGATATAGCATGGAGTGTATAAATTCTGATAATACAGAACGTATAATGTAACAAAGGAAAGCAGCAAGGCAGCTAGAGGAATGACACTACAAAAGAAAGTCATATAAGTGGATGTAAGTTTTCGTGGTCCATCATATCTGTGACTTGATGTGCTTCACTGTTCATAGAATTTTTAGACTCACTATTTTTAAGCATGTATTCCGATTCTTTATTTCTGTATATATTTTGATTTATTTAGAATATATACTTAAGCTCCCGAGGAAGCGATTTGTCGCGAAACCTCCGCTGACCTCTGCCAACCCCGTTGGACTGTCACAGCCTTCAAGTCTCCGGGCTGATGTTTTTTGATACCTCAGTGGGATTGGTTTGTCACTTTATTAGTAAGCTTCATTTGAATATTTAATTTTATCTATGTTTTTTAGATGTTTTTCTATGGATATATGTAATTCAAATAAAAATGTATTTTTTAATACTTGGTGCCTATAAAGTTCATGGTTGCTTAATGTATGCTTTTTTAAGTGGACTGAATTGGGGCTTTAATGATTTAATTAATAGATTCAAGTAGTTGTAAAGCCTTAAGTTTTTTACCTTAAACCTGCTCCAGCACCCTCCAAGACCCCCCTCCCCTTTTTCTTGCCTGAGCCCGATCAGGTCCAGTGATGTGCACAAGTGCATTGGCTCCCACTGCTGTCAATCAAATCCTGTGACATGGGAGTGGGGGGGTGGGGCCCGCTATCTGTGTCAATGTACGCAGCAGCAGGACTCGGAAGCCAACACAGGTGCCCCCATGGAAAGCATCTTTCGGTGGTGGGCACCCGAAGAGGACAAGGAGCCTGGAGCTCCAGCGGGGGACCCCAGAAGAAGATGGGGGCTGCTCTGTGCAAACCATTGCAGGTAATAATAGACATGTTTGCTTTTGTAATACAAACAAAAGGTGTACAACCACTTAAATATTCTAATTTTTAAGTTACCTACAAGCTGCTGAGAAGGTCCAGTGTGTGTTCTATGTTGTAAAACCTGCAGCAGTTCCCTTACAGGTGATGGTTTCCAACCATTTCAATAATTCCAAGTAAAAGTAGACAATTAAATCAAATATACTTTATTCTAAAGTAAATACTGGATATATACTAGTTTTTATTTTGTGCAAAGAAAAAGTAATTATAATTGTTTTGCCTAAAACTACATCCATTCTTTATTTTCTATGCAATATTTTTTCTTTTTTTATGGACATAATTTAGTTTAACTTAAGTACAGCAAATTATTTTTTTAATGAAATGAATGGTTGTTAGGAAAGCCAATGCAAGGATCTGTATGCAATGAAAATGTAAATTTATGGGGCGTGTCCTGGCCGCGAGAGGAGATGGCCGCCTGATCTCCGAGCTCTGCTGCTTCGCTCCTCTCCCAAGCAGTTCCAGCCCGCATAAAGCATTCAATCCCCCTCCATACTAGAGGGGAACCTGCCGGGACCAGCCTGTAACATGCCCAAGAAGGACAAGCAAGCGATCGGGTCACGCAAGCTTGATTTTTACATGAGGCCTGTTCCGAGTAATGGCGCCGCAAGGCACCACGAGGAGGAAGACGGAGAGCAGCCGGAACATGCGCCACAAGCACTCGGGACTCCAGCTACAGAAACAGCCGAAATGGATGACACTCCAGCTCCAGCCAGAGATCTACCATCACTCACAGGGGACAGAGGTAAGAGACTTGCAGAATTCCCACTACACTCTCCCAACAAACAGCCGCCCAC
>BLSH010374790.1:1523616-1542951 GCA_018402905.1 Glandirana rugosa
CTGAAATGTCTACAAACGTCTTGTCTACAAGTGAATAAGGGAATAAGTGAACATCTGTTCTGCAAACATCTGTAAAGTCTGTGTGTCACTTTAAATATAGCCGGGAATAAGTGAACATCTGTTCTGCAAACATCTGTAAAGTCTGGGTGTCACTTTAAATATAGCCGGGAATAAGTGAACATCTGTTCTGCAAACATCTGTAAAGTCTGTGTGTCACTTTAAATATAGACGGGAATAAGTGAACATCTGTTCTGCAAACATCTGTAAAGTATGTGTGTCACTTTTAAATATAGCCGGGAATAACTGAACATCTGTTCTGCAAACATCTGTAAAGTCTGTGTGTCACTTTAAATATAGCCGGGAATATGTGAACATCTGTTCTGCAAACATCTGTAAAGTCTGTGTGTCACTTTAAATATAGCCGGGACTAACTGAACATCTGTTCTGCAAACATCTTCCCAGTCCCGGCTATATTTAAAGTGACACACAGACTTTACAGATGTTTGCAGAACAGATGTTCACTTATTCCCGTTAATTAATACTTTTCAGACCCAGTTTGAAGATGATCCACATTCACCTCCATTTTTGCTTTTTTTATGTTTTTATTTTTAGTTATTTCCCTGTCCCCATTTCTTTGTAGGGCACTTGTCCCACCCTTACCCCCATTTCCCTTCCTTTTGCAGACCTCTAGGACCTTCCTGGACTTTTTTACATCAATTTTCAGAACTTTCATTAAAATTACCAAACCCCGCACCCGAACCCGGACTTTTTTTGAAAAGTCCGGGTTCGGGTCCGGGTCCCGGACACCCCAAAGTTCAGTACGGACCCAAACTTTACAGTCCGGGTTCGCTCAACTCTAGTTATAAACGTAAAAAGACCGACAATTTTAAAAAAAACAATATTTTATACTTTCTGCTATAATACATATCCAAAAAAATGTATTCATCAGTTTAGGCCAATATATATTCTTATACATATTTTTGGTAAAAAAAACCCTCAATAAGCATATATTGATTGGTTTGCGCAAAAGTTATAGCATCTACAAACGAAAGGATAGAGTTATGGACTTTACTGGTACTGGGGGCGATCAGCGATTTTTAGCGGGACTGCGACATAGCGGTGGACAAATCTGACCCTAAGTGACACTTTTTGGGGACCAGTGACATCAATACAGTGATCAGTGCTAAAAAAATGCACTGATCAATGTATAAACGAAGCAGGCTAGTGAATCTAAATAAGATTGCCCACGCCTAGGAAATAAATCGAAAAGGGGAAGAGCAGCTGGTATAACGGTATAACTTATACAATGTTAAACTTGCAATACTAAGGCCATTAGATCCCTAGAAGCAATCCACTGAAGATTAGCTCAATGCTTTAACCTATATTGCAAATTTTGATCTTTACATATACCACCTTGCATGTCTATTCCTGGGACACCCATAGGATTTGGTATCCTGGATGATAGAGACCTTTGTTTTGCTTGTTTATAATTTACGCTCAGGAACTTACAGACTGCTTTTGCGTGACAACATATTATGCAGTTTTAGGAATAAGACTGTGGTTTATTAGAGCATAAGAAAATGTTGCAAGCGCTATGATTTAGATATGCAGTAGGTGTTGTTTCTGGGAAATGTTTTTTCTGGAAAGATCACACCTATCATATGAGAGGGATACCTCTGTATGTATGATAACTGCCAGATGAGCGTGGTACCTATTTAATTTAGTATTGCAATGTATAAACGACACTGGCAGGGAAGGGGTTAGCACAAGGGGGTGATCAAGGGATTAACTGTGTTCTCTGGGTGTGTTCTAACTGTGTGGGGGCTGGGCTGCCTGGGACAACACAGAGAACTATGTTCACTGGAAACAGCATATCTCCTTGATGTCCCCTGTCAGAATGGGGATCCGTCTTGTTTACATAGGCAGATCCCCGTTCTGCCTCTGTGTACCATGATTGCGGGTCGCCGGAGGACATAGAGTCCGCGGGACTCACGGGCCTGCTCCCGCAGTGTGCAGCGGGCTTGCGTGCCTACAGTATCACATGCACAGACTGCCGTATGGGTACTGCGGTTTGCGCAATCGAGCCGACTTGCTGCCGTATATGTACAGTGGCTGGTCGGTAAGTGGTTAAGATACTGGAAATGTATTTTCTGAAAGGTAGCATTAGTGAATCTGGGCATTGCCTATGCTATCATGCTATCGAGGAAACAGTCCATCTGTACCAGGAAATATTCCAGCTTGTTTATAAGCTGGCAGGCAGGATTGGTTGCTAAGGCCAGCCATACACAGTTTGAATCTCAGCTGGTTCAGCAGGAACCAGGCGAGATTCAAACGATTAATAGGCAGACTGAATGTACCAAGTTGATTGATTGATCAACTTGGGTATGACCAGCCTGCTGGATTCTCTTGCGATTATCGCTAGCAGCTGCTATAGCCACTAGCAATAATTACTGTCTTCTCTTGCCAGGGATGGCTTCCCCCACTCGCCCCCGCTGGGAAAACACAATGGCCCAGCAGGAGAGATTCCTACATTAACACTGTCTGTGTCAAGTGAATTACTTTCCTGCAACCTGTGACTGCAGGAAAGAAATTAGCTCAGTGTTTGGCTGGCCTAAAGCCCTGTACACATGGGCCAAATGTTGGTAGACAGCAGCCAGTTCAAAAAATGGCAGACATTTGGCCCTTGTGTATGTCGGACATACATGCTGGAAAACCAGCATCTGACAGACTCCTGATCAGCCCTCTCAGCCAATGGCAGAGAGTGCTAATCAGAGTGTTCTGGCAGGGGGCTGTCTTCCTATCATAACAAAACAGCTCAGTGAGAGAGATCGCTTCTCATGATTAGTACAGTGGCTCCAACTGGAGCTGACAGTTTATTTTTTCGTATAGTGTGTACCCGGCTTAAGAGTGGCTATAGGCGAGCTGATAACCAAATCTGGAATCTTATCAACTAATGACGCTGCACAGTGGGAAGTGATTATTTATTCGTGGTAGTAATTCCACAATTAAATAAATGACTTTCTGCTGCAGGATGTTTAGGCTGGCAAACTAGCCAAACAATTCAACTGGTTCTTAAATCCTGAACGTGCAAAGGTTGGGTTAAACCATGCATGAGACTGAACCTAAACCACATACCTATTGCTGAGGGTGGTGGATATGCTTTGTGAATGGAGGTGATGATGTAAGGATGTGGTGGTGCTGGTTCTGGTGCAACGGGTTTTTGGTGGGGCATATGAATCTGCACACTCAGGGCTTGAAAAGCAGTCGTGAAAAATAAGCTGATTTGTTGCATTGTTTCATGGCACAGATACCTTCCACATGCATTCTTGAATTGTTTACGCAAATATTGCTAGTATTTATTGGTTTGAAACTCTCATTTGCTGTTGGACCATGGGAATCAATGTATGTCAGCATGAAACCTTTGGCATTAATCACACAAGAAGCCAGATATGCCTGTCCAGTGTCGTGGTACAGATCATGGTCCTGCTTCAACTCTGTGAGAATTTCCTGTTGTATACCATCAGTATCTATGCCAAATAAGGAGCACCATTGGCCAGCCTCCTCTGTTCCCATAATCTGTCCTGGTGGACAGTCAGCCTTTCATGTACATCTAAAAAGTCGGCTATGCACACTTTGATGAGCAGATTCATCTGCATCCAGTGTGGGTTAAAAGGTGAAGAAAAATGACTGCCAATTCAAATTGTTTTGGATAAATCACAAATAGCTAAGGAGGGGTGATTAATAAAATAGCAGATCATGTTCCCTTTGCCAGATTGTTTACATGATAAACAAGGAAGAATTAGTCATGTGCCTGGACTTTATTTCTAAATACGTTTTTCTCTTGCACATGATTTATTTAGGTCAGCTAAACTTCACCCCATTCACTAAATTACATAAAATTTGCTTTGCAAAGTGAAAAAATACTTTGCTAAATTTGAATACTGTATGGTTTAAATAAATCAATCATATTAGAGAGTAGAGTTGAGTTAACCCGGACTGTAAAGTTCAGGTTCGTAGCGACTTTGGGGTGCCCATGCCCCGAACCCGGACATTTGAAAAAAGTCAGGGTTCGGGTTCAGTATTCGGGTATTTTTCGCGCCTTTTCTATAGCTGTAGGGCAGCCAATCAACAAGCGTTTCACGTGTTTGCCCTTAGAAGCCCTCACAGCCATGCCTACTAATGGCATGGCTGTGATTGGCCAGTGCATCATGTGACCCAGACTATTTTTGGCGCCTGTTGAATAGCTGCAGGGCAGCCAATCAACAAGTGTTTCACTCGTTTGCCCTTAGAAGCCATCACAGCAATGCCTACTAATGGCATGGCTCTGATTGGCCAGTGCATCATGTGACCCAGCCTCGATATGAGCTGGAGTCACGTAGTTCCGCGTGTGACATGCTCTCAGGCTAGTGTAGGGAGAGGCTGCTACCGCCATTGTGAGGGATAGATTAGCGTTCTAATAACATCTCATCCTGCATTACAGACAGGTTCCTGGTGGTGCTGTGAGGTGAAAGATTAGCGTTCTAAAACCATCTAATACTGGACTAGGTACAGTTTCCTAGTGTTGTGAGGGATAGATTACCCTTCTAATATCATCACATCCTGCATTACAGAAATGTTCCTGGCGGTGCTGTGAGGTGAAAGATTAGCATTCTAAAACCATCTGATACTAGAGTAGGTACAGTTTCCTGGTGCTGGGGGGACAGATTATTGTTCTAAAATCATCTCATACTAGTATAGGGAGAGGTTCCTGCTGCTGCAGGTGTGAGGGACAGATTATTGTTCTAAAACCATCTCATAGTGCTATAGGGAGAGGTTCCTGCTGCTGCTGTGAGGGACAGATTAGTGTTCTAAAAGCATCTCATAGTGCTATAGGGAGAGATTCCTGCTGCTGGTGTGAGGGATAGATTATTGTTCTAAAATCATCTCATAGTGCTATAGTGAGAGGTTCCTGCTGCTGCAGTGAGGGACAAATTAGTGTTCTAAAATCATCTCATACTGCTATAGGGAGAGGTTCCTGCTGCTGGTGTGAGGGACAGATTATTGTTCTAAAATCATCTCATAGTGCTATAGGGAGAGGTTCCTGCTGCTGCTGTGAGGGACAGATTAGTGTTCTAAAAGCATCTCATAGTGCTATAGGGAGAGATTCCTGCTGCTGGTGTGAGGGATAGATTATTGTTCTAAAATAATCTCATACTGCTATAGGGAGAGGTTCCTGCTGCTGCAGTGAGGGACAAATTAGTGTTCTAAAATCATCTCATACTGCTATAGGGAGAGGTTCCTGCTGCTGGTGTGAGGGACAGATTATTGTTCTAAAATCATCTCATAGTGCTATAGGGAGAGGTTCCTGCTGCTGCTGTGAGGGACAGATTACTGTTCTAAAATCATGTCATACTGCTATAGGGAAAGGTTCCTGCTGCAGGTGTGAGGGACAGATTATTGTTCTAAAATCATCTCATAGTGCTATAGTGAGAGGTTCCTGCTGCAGGTGTGAGGGACAGATTACTGTTCTAAAATCATCTCATACTGCTATAGGGAGAGGTTCCTGCTGTTGGTGTGAGGGACAGATTATTGTTCTAAAATCATCTCATAGTACTATAGGGAGAGGTTCCTGCTGCTGCTGTGAGGGACAGATTACTGTTCTAAAATCATGTCATACTGCTATAGGGAAAGGTTCCTGCTGCTGGTGTGAGGGACAGATTATTGTTCTAAAATCATCTCATAGTGCTATATTGAGAGGTTCCTGCTGCTGCTGGGAGGGACAGATTACGGTACTAAAATCATCTCATACTCCTATAGGGAGAGGTTCCTTCTGCTGGTGTGAGGGACAGATTATTGTTCTAAAATCATCTCATAGTGCTATAGGGAGAGGTTCCTGCTGCTGCTGTGAGGGACAGATTACTGTTCTATAATCATGTCATACTGCTATAGGGAATGTTCCTGCTGCTGCTGTGAGGGACAGATTACTGTTCTAAAATCATCTCATACTGCTATAGGGAGAGGTTCCTGCTGTTGGTGTGAGGGACAGATTATTGTTCTAAAATAACCCCATAGTGCTATAGAGAGAGGTTCCTGCTGCTGGTGTGAGGGACAGATTATTGTTCTAAAATCATCTCATAGTGCTATAGGGAGCGGTTCTTGCTGTTGCTGTTAGAGACAGATTACTGTTCTAAAACCATCTCATACTGCTCTAGGGAAAGGTGTCTGCTGCTGGTGTGAGGGACAAATTATTGTTCTAAAATCATCTCATACTGCTATAGGGAGAGGTTCCTGCTGCTGGTGTGAGGGACAGATTATTGTTCTAAAATCTTCTCATAGTGCTATAGGGAGAGGTTACTGCTGTTGCTGTGAGGGACAGCTTACTGTTCTAAAATCATCTCACACTGCTATAGGGAGAGGTTCCTGCTGCTGGTGAGAGGGACAGATTATTGTTCTAAAATCATCTCATAGTGCTATAGGGAGAGGTTCCTGCTGCTGGTGTAAGGGACAGATTATCGTTCTAAAATCATCTTGTAGTGCTATAGGGAGAGGTTCCTGCTGCTGCTGTGAGGGACAGATTAGTGTTCTAAAATCATCTCATACTGCTATAGGGGGAGGTTCCTGTTGCTGCTGTGAGGGACAGATTATTGTTCTAAAATCATCTCATACTGGTATAGGGAGAGGTTCCTGCTGCTGGTGTGAGGGACAGATTAGTGTTCTAAAATCATCTCATACTGGTATAGGGAGAGGTTCCTGCTGCTGGTGTGAGCGGTGCATTTGTTGCACAAAAATAAAAAGTGTGTCTATGTTGCTGTTTAAAAAAAAAAAAAGAATACTAATGTATTATTCTTTTTTTTAGTATTAATAGATAGTGCTACATATTACATTTGCACCTTGCTCTGCATTTCTTGCGCAAAAAAAAAAGTGCGTCTACATTGCTGGTTAAAAAAAATAAAATGTTTTAAATACTACATTTGAGGCCAGCGGTGCATTTCTTACACAAAAATAAAAAGTGCATCTACATTGCTGGTTTAAAAAAAAAAGAATAATCATTTCTTATTCTTTTTTTTATTATTATTAATAAATAGTGCTACACAGTACATTTGCGTCCAGAATGAGGAGAGCGTCAAATAAGGGACGTGGTCGTGGTGTTGTTGGTGTTGGTGTTGTTGGTAAAGTTCCTGTTGCAAGGAGAGGACATGGTCGATTTGTGCCAGCTACACGCACAAGTGAAACACCTTCCTCAGGTGTGAGTAGCCGACAGAACCTTCAAGGTTATATGGTAGGCCCGAATGCTGCTCAACGAATGGTGAGGCCAGAACAATTACAGGCGCTAGTAGATTGGGTGGCTGACAATGACTCCAGTTCCTTCACATTGTCTTCCACCCGGTCCCTTGATGAAAGATCCGAGTTGGCACCTGAACCCCATGGCCATCTGTCTTTCACCTCAGTCCCTTGTAAATCAGCCAAGCAGTCTGAGCCCCAAGTCATGCAGCTGTCTCTTATGCTTTTTGATGACTCTGCTGGTGTGCTTTCCGTGGGCCATCCACATAGCCAGAAGTGGAAGACATTGAGTGCACCGATGCCCAACCACTTCTGTTGCAGGATGAGGACATGGAAACACCACAACAGCACGTCTCTGATGATGACGAAACACAGGTGCCAACTGCTGCGGCTTTCCACAGTGTGCAGACTGACAAGGAGGGCAGTGGTGAAGGGTGGGTGGGTGGAAGATGATGTGGAGGATGATGAGGTCCTAGACCTCACATGGCATGAAGGTCATGCGAGTGACGTGTGCAGTTTGGAGGAAGAGGTGGTGGTGGCACAGAGGCACCAGCACAGCAAAAAAGGAAGCAGGTTGCAAAAGCAGAGCGACAGTACGCCTGCTGCTACTCAACGCACCCAGGGACCTAGCACACCAAAGGCAGCTCAAAGGCGTTCCCCGGCATGGCAGTTCTTCAGACAATGTGCTGATGACAAGACACGAGTGGTTTGCACGCAGTGCAATGAGAGCCTGAAGCGAGGCATAAATGTTCTAAACCTGAGCACAACTTGCATCACCAGGCATCTAAATTGAAAGCACGAGCTGCAGTGGAATAAGTACCTCAAAATCCAAGAAAGGTCTCGGCCTCCTCCTGCTTCCTCTTCTGCTGCTGCCTCGGCCTCTTCCTCCACTTCTACAGTGCCAGTGTCACCTGGCACCCAACAAACAGATGATGTGACAGCAACGCCACCATATCTGCCACCATCCCCAAGCATTTCCACGTGGTCCCATGGAAGCTTACAACTCTCCATCTCCAAAAACTGGCGAAAAAGAGGAAGTACCCCCCTACCCACTCGCGATCCCTGGCCCTGAATGCCAGCATTTCAAAATTCCTGGCCATTGAAATGCTGTCATTCCGTCTGGTGGACACGGACAGTTTTAAAAACCTGATGGTGGTGTCTGTCCCACAGTACGTGGTTCCCAGCCACCACTACTTTTCCAGGTGAGCCATCCCTTCCCTGAACAAACAAGTTGGGGATGAGCTCAAGTGTGCACTGCGCAACGCCATCTGTGGCAAGGTCCACATAACCACTGATACGTGGACCAGTAAGCACGGGCAGGGATGCTATATCTCGCTAACTGCACACTGGGCAAATGTAGTGGTTGGTGAGCCTGAGGCGGCTAGACGTTTGGGGCATGTCCTTCCGTCACCGAGGATTGCAAGGCATTTCTCTTTGCCTCCTATTGCCTCCTCCTCCTACTCCGCTTCCTCCTCCTCTACCACCTCCTCATCTGCTCAGTGTAACACCTTCACCACCAACTTCAGCACATCCAGGGGAAAGCGACAGCAGGCTGTTTTAAAACTGATATGTTTTGGGGATAAACGCCACACTGCGCAGCAGCTGTGGAAGGGCATTGAACAACAGACCAATGAGTGGTTGTTGCCACTGAGCCTCAAGCCCGGCCTGGTGGTGTGTGATAATGTGCGAAATCTCGTAGCAGCTCTGGGCCTAGCCGGTTTGACACATATCCCTTGCCTGGCGCATGTGCTGAATTTGGTGGTGCAGAAATTTCTAAAAAACTACCCGGATAAGTCATAGCTGCTGCAGAAAGTGCGAGCTGTCTGTGCGCACTTTCGGCATTCTCACCCTGCTGCTGCTTACCTGTCGGCGCTGCACCGGAACTTCGGCCTTCCCGCTCACCGCCTCCTATGCGACTTGCCCACAAGGTGGAACTCCACCTTGCACATGCTGGAGAGACTGTGTAAGCAGCAGCAGGCAATAGTGGAGTTTCAGCTGCAGCACGCACGGGTCAGTCGCTCTGCGGAACAGCACCACTTCACCACCAACGAGCGGACCTCTATGCGAGACCTGTGTACCATATTGCGGTGTTTTGAGTACTCCACAAACATGGCCAGTGCCAATGATGCTGTTCTCAACGTTACTATCCCACTTCTATGTCTCCTTGAAAAACACTTCGGGCGATGATGGAAGAGGATGTGGCACAGGAGGAAGAGGAGGAAGAAGAGGGGTCATTTCCACGGTTATCAGGCCAGTCTTTCACAAATGGCTCGGAGGGTGAGTCCAGGTAAAAAATTTTCAAGCCAGGGCACAGTTCTGGAGGGTGAGGATGATGAGGAGGAAGAGGAGGAACTGTATTCACAGCAGGGTGGCACCCAATGCAGCTCGTGGGAATTACTGGAGCGTGGCTGGGGGGATACGGAGGACACAGATGATACACCTCCCATAGAGGACAGCTTGTCTTTGCCTCTGGGCAGCCTGGCACACATGAGCGACTACATGCTGCAGTGCCTGCTCAACGACAGCCGAGTTGCCCACATTTTAACTTGTGCTGATTACTGGGTGGCCACCCTCCTGGAACCCCGTTACAAGGACAATGTGCTGTTCTTAATTCCCTCACTGGAGCGTGATCGGAAGATGCGCAACTACCAGTGCACACTGGTAGACGCGCTGCTGAGGGCATTCCCAAATGACACTGGGGGCTCAGTGGAAGCAAAAAGCGAAGGCAGAGGAGCAGGAGGAGGAAGAGGTCGCCAACGCAGCTGTGGCACCGCCAGCACCTCAGAAGGCAGGGTTAGCATGGCCGAAATGTGGAAAAGCTTGGTCAGCAGCCCGCCACAACAAACAGTGCCACCAGCTGATAGGCAAAGTCTTAGCAGGAGGCAGCATTTCAGCAACATGGTGGAACTGTATGTGTGCACACGCCTACACGTACTGACTGATGTGTCTGCCCCATTCAACTTCTGGGTCTCCAAATTGGCCACATGGCCTGAGCTTGCCCTTTATGCCTTGGAGGTGCTGGCCTGCCCTGCAGCCAGTGTATTGTCTGAACGTGTGTTTAACACGGCAGGGGGCATTATCACAGACACGCGCAGCCGTCTGTTCACAGCCAATGTGGACAAGCTAACATTTATTAAAATGAACCAGGCATGGATTCCACAAGACTTGTCTACCTTGTGCAGAATGGACATTTAGACCGGCCTCACACAGCCATTGGTATACTTGTTTTTTTTTAATATGTCTCAATATTTTGGGGGCTACCCCAATTAGAAAAAAAAAAACAAACAAACTTAAAACAGTGTTGGCTACCACCTCCTCCTCCTCCAGCACCGCCACTTCCACCTACACCTCCACGGTCACCGCCTCCTCAATACCTAGGCTCCTACTCCACATCCACCTCCTCCTCTAATTTTTATTTTTTTTATGTGATTTTAAGTTATTTCCCTATCCACATTTGTTTGCAGGGCACTTGTTCTACTCTTACCCCCATTTTGCTTCCTTTTGCAGCCCTCTAGCCCTTTCCAGGACCTTTTTACAGACATTTTTGTGCCCAAAAGTTCGGGTCACCATTGACTTCAATGGGGTTTGGGGTCCGGAGTCAAGTTCGGTGCCGAACCCGAACTTTTTTGCGAAGTTCGACCGAACCCGCCGAACCTGAACATCCAGGTGCCCGCTCAACTCTATTAGGGAGTAAAAAAAAGAGGACAAACTTTAATAAATTCTATAAATACAATTGTTTGTGATAAAGTTTGGGATGCAGTGTGGCAGGATAAAAACCTATGTCATATCTCATTGCTCTCAAGGGCTGTTACAGAGATTTCTCCTCACTTCCTGTTCTGATGACACTATTTAAAGTGGTTGTAAAGCCGCCCAGTACCCCCCACAAAAATATACATACTAGCTCATTATGAAACACTTACCTTGGAATGAAACTGTTGCAGTGGTCTCGGCACACCGATGTGACCGGCGACATCATTTTCCAGGTCTGCGGCCTTATCCAATCACAGGTTCCAGCGCTGTGATTGGCGGAGCCGCGCTGACGTCACTCCCACACATGCGCATGGGAGCCGTCATTTACGGCACAAATATAGAAGAAACGGCACCCTGGGCTACCCCGGGTGCCAATTCTTCAGTGCGCATGTGCCGATGATGTCGGCACATGCAGATACAGGGGATATCTCCTAAACTGTACAGGTTTAGGAGATATTTCCTGCACCTACAGGTAAGCCTTATTATAGGCTTACCTGTAGTTTAAAGTGGTTGTCATGACTTGACAATCACTTTACCCAGACAGGAAGGGAGGCAAAATCTGCAACAGAGAAACAGGTAAAACAGAGAAACTGCCAAAAGTTACAGTTTATATCTTACATTAAATGGAATTCTGTTACTTTTACTGCTACCCAGCTATTTTTTTATAGGGACATTTACTTTGTGTATTTTATGTGCAAGGATCTTTAACCACTTGTTGACTAGCCTATAGTAAACATACATCATTTGTTTGACATTAAATACCGGAGTTATGGCAGCACTTTTAGAAGCTGCGGGGGTTGCGAATCTGTTCCTTGGCTTACCTAACCGATCAGTGGGGTCTGGGAGTGATCTGATGTTGGCAGTAGCTGGGAATGGACAAGAGTGTCTCTATGCCCTTGTCTCTATGCCCTTGGAGGACCGCAGCAACATCATGACATCACTTCTTGTTTCTGAGCCATAGTAAATAATTATATCTTTGTTAAAGTAAAAGTTACAAAAAAAAGAGATTTGGGGTCTTTTTGAGGACCTGTTATCCCTATTTACAAGGGATGTAAATATATATTAAGATTGGGGTTGATCAGACTCAAGCGGTAAGTGAGTTTTCAATGAGTGCACAGGTCCAAAGCAGTATTTTTAAGGGCATGGTAGCCCGCTTTTATTTAGAAGAATGGAAAAGTTCACAGCCCACACAGGGGGTTCCACCATTACTGTGACTTGAACAATCAGAATACTGGCTTACTCTCTTGCCACACGGCTGCTTCTGACCTCCAGCCTAGGCCTTAGATCTGCTTCTCAGACCAAAAGAGTTCCTTAGAGTCAAGCTTTCTCCTATCTTACTCCCGATCTGCTCCGTGCTGCTCTGTCACAGACTAAATCTGCCTCCTGCAGACATGCACACTCTGGCTGCTCCATGAAGCCTCTCTAACTCCTGGAGAGGTGGGGAGTCCATCTGACCCCCCTGCACAGACTTCCTGTCTGTTGGGTGGAACCCTGAGCCATAGTCAGGTCCCAACTAATAGCCCAGCACACAGCTGTGCAATCAGCATGCCTGTCTCTCCATTAATCTGCTGTAAACTAGCAATCTTCAGAGTAGCATGGGGTCCCACTGTCACATATCCTCCCCCCTTGTTTTGAACCAGAGGGAGGAACACATAAGCCCATCACCATGGATGGGACACCTCTGTGCTAGCCATTAGTTGCGTAGGCCCATTTCTTTTTCCAAGTATGTTTCCACCAGCACTTCACTTTGGCACCTCTGTGCCAACTATCAGCAGCAGAAGTCCTACCCTGCCCAACCTTCTTTCTAAAGGGGCACTTTACCCACATCTTTTTTTGGGTGTGCTTCCACAAGCATTTTTTCCTGACCCATGGGCTCCCACCAATCTCTGTACTACCCCTTCTACCTTATGACCTCCAGATCCTCCATTTATTTTTATCTCCCCCAGACCTACTCTCTTGGGACTGTTGGGGACCCACTTCCATGACACCTGACAGGGACTGCCCTCTCTCACTACCTGACTCAATACTAACGACCATTTTTTGGCAACCGATCCATCTGAGATTAACACCACATCCTTCTGTTTAACCTCAATAACAACTTTCCACAATGGATTACTCAATATTCTCAGTGTCATCAGGCCCTCTTGTCTCCTGGTTTGTTAGGACAGTGTCTGTGGAGGGACCATCTACAGGCAAACAGTTATTCCCCATGGGAACTTCCCATAGTTTCACATCACCCCCTGTTGTCAAACACTCCAATAGCGACTGTCCTACCAACAAACAATTTCCGCCATATTTTTGCACACCAATCTTTATAATCATTTCTATGTCTATTGGTTCCTCAACCAATACCTCTGAGCTGTCCAACAGTGCTCTAGAGTGCCTCTCATACACCACCTCAGTAGGAAGCAACCCAGCACACTGTGAGACAGAATTCAACATGGGTTTACGCACCCTGTTAGTTGCCTACACTGTTATTTCCTGTCAGTGTCTCCGGGTACCTCAAACTGCACCTCTTTGTGAGTGATGGACAGAATTCCCACTACTACCGCGTTTGTTGTGGGCCCTTCCTTCACACGAGGTCTAGCGGGTGAGACAGTACACGTGCCATGTACCAACCACTGCTCAGCCGCATCAAGGACCGCACCAGCAGGAATGCACCTCATCACACCAACTTACAGAGAGACTTCCACCATGTCTGTCATTTCTGATTCCTCTAGCAGTGCCTTCCACACACAACTGCCGCTGGAAGCACTTTCGCAGAGAACTGTGAGCCCACTTTCCACAAAAGTAACTAACATTGCAGTAACCAATACCAATTTTCATCAACATTGCTTAACATTGCCTGTACCAGCTGCATCCACTAATTGGTGCTATGCAGTACCAGGCTGCCCATTTGCGGTGGATGCACACAGGTGTACAGCGAAAAGGTTTTCACCAATTCCAACAACATCTCTGTTATTTCTAAACACCTCACATCTAAACATAGAACTTTAGGGACTCTTCCCACATTAGTGACATGGAGGGGCTTGTTTGCTAAGGCTTGAGAGGCTGAGACACTTAAGGGGGCCTCCACCTCAGAGGTAACTGACACAACTTGCGGCTCCCCTCGAGCACTGCAAAACGCATGTGTCATACTCATCCTCTCATTATCAGCAACACTGAGCCTTTCCAAGTACTTATCCATTACACAGTCATTCTGACACTCAACATTACTCATTTGTTTTGCTGTGGATGTGTACGCGCCCTTATCTGATCCTTCCGACTGGAGGGGGTTAACTTCTGAAACAGCGAATGCACTTTGTGACTAATGGCTCTGCAGTCTCTACATTGGTCACATCAGCAATAGTGTTCACCTTACTATTACAATACATAGCCTGGTGGAGCATAGTTACTTCATTAAATATTGTGAGTACTTGCCTGTGTCATCCCTACCAGTCTATCCTGTCTGTGCTCCAGTCACCAGCACTCCGTAGCACTGCTCCATCTGCCCAAGGAGACACAGATGGACAGAGTTGTTAGGCAGCAGCCATTCTGCACCAGTCACAGTCAACCACATCAGATTGTGATAATTCATGCTCCATCATTTGAGCTGTTTTCCCATTTTAGAGTATCAGAACTGACCTGGACGACCGCCGGCTCCAACACAGGGGGTCCTCGTGATATTTCCAAGGACAACGCTGCCTGTGGTTGCCATGGGAGACATCAAACCATCAACATTTTCAGTAAAATACTTTTTCAACATCATCATTATCCATATTCCTGCCTTGTATAGGCTGCGTTAATACATTACTTTTCACCTCATGTGAAACACACTTGTCAGTGTGGGCGGTGACACAGTTGTCTTAGGAAACCGCAAGCTCAGATGCCATGAGCTCTTGTATGGTCTCCAGGGACACCTCTGTTGCACCTGTCTTGGTTGCTAGGGGCAATGGCACACATTTCTTAGTGGTCACCGCTGACATAACTGGATGCAATACCACATTTTCAATCTCATTAGTGAGCAACACATTATATTAATTTTTATCACTTGTCTTCCTGCTATACAGCAGACTGCCCGAAGACAAGTTCTTATCAGTTCTTGCATTACATTGCAGTAACTCATCTTCTACACTGCACAGCAACAAGTCCTTCTTGGATGCAGATCTCCACCCTGGACTTGCCACCATTTCACTGTTCTCAAACACTTCATTTGAGGGCGTAGGCTGTGCTCTCACATGCTAATGCCCCCACGGGACAACATTGCTCCCTTCTTGGACTTTCCAACATCCCATGCAGGCCTAACAGGTTTCCTGTTGCCAGATGTAACAGTAGATCCACACATATGGTCAGACCTCGTGCAGGATGCTTGATACTGTGCCCTCTTCTCTGGGCTGACCACTTCATACAAGCAGCCATATTTTGAAACCACTGGTGTCTTGCGCTTTCAACCCCTGCGGGCCATACAACATTTTCTCCACGCTCGCCAGGGGTAACAGCAGACACTTTTGCACAAACATCTTCAATCAAGATTTGAGCCACATCTCTGCTATAGCACCTCCTTTCTGCAAACAGACTTTCTCCAGTTGCTATGGGAGACCACATTATCCCCACTGAATTTTTCTAGCACTCTCTAGATTGGATTGCTTCTAGGTAATTGTCGTAGTCATCTCAGTTATGACACATCCATTGGTACACCCCTTGGTACTCCTCTGTCAGAAAAGGCTGCACCAATTCAACCCAGGGACCTCTGGGCCACCCTCTGTAGGAAGCAATCATCTCAAACTCAGCCAAAAAGTCCTGCACATTTTCAGAAGGCAACATAGGCCATATGAAGTCAGCAACATAGATTTCTCCTTCACTGCCATGGGCTACCGCACCCATCTGCTCACTCCTTACACTGCGTGATGGCTTGCTTTCATTTATCCCTTGCTCCATAGCAGCTGAATGCATCTTGCACCAGTTTGGGGCTTGTTCTATCGGTAACAACCCCTCCAGCCACATGATTCTGTCTCTCATCTCAGCAAACATTGCGTGTTTTGACCACCCCATCTCTGCAGTCAGGCACACAACCCTTTATAACACAGTTACTTTTAACTTTTGGCATACTGTCTCTTTAAGACTTGCAAGCAACACACTTTCACATGCACACTCCACTGCTCCTCACAGCATTGCTGCAAAACACACAGTCTCTTGCTACTCACTGTTTTTGGTATGTGAGGATCTGGAATTCTTCCATCTCTGGCCAAAGCAATACCTCCACCATGTGTAAGATTGGGGCTGATCAGACTCAAGCGGTAGGTGCATTTTCAATGAGTGCGCCAGTCCAAAGTGGTATTTTTAAGGGCATGATAGCCCACTTACGCGTTTCGTTATAGAGCCGTCATCAGAGGCAGCCAATGATGACATCTCTATGACGAAACACGTAAGTCAGAGCCAGAAAGCGTAATTATGCACTTCCAGTTTTTCAGTCCGTGGAATGCATTGAATTACAGACTTCCTGGCTCACGAGCCTGATTTAAAACAGTAAATGTGAGTAATACATTGCTGTTACTATATTTGCCTACAATACTGTTAAACTATGGAATCTTTCTGCTGTTGTTTCATATGGATGTACTGATTCGTGGTATTGAGTCACGTTTGTATTTACACCGCTGGCTTACTGACCCCCTGCTCCAGTGGACGGGGAAGCCGGGAAGAGAGATACATTTTCATCCCACTGCTCCGGTAGACGACAGAGTGGGTGAGAGTGGTGTGTGGAGGGGAGCACAAGTGATACACTACCACTTCTCTTGTTCCATTAATACACCATTACCACTGTTTGAACTGTGGGATTTTTTTGGATGGAATATTAATATGTCACTACACTCATCACAGGACTTTATGGTTTATGGATTTATGCATATAATATATTTTATTGATTGTGGATTGCCGCTATACATGCTTTTGCTGATACACATATGGAGTCACACATATATATTTGATAGAAAATATATTTAATAGAAAATATTCACAGAATATCTATTTATCCACTTTTTTTGCATTTTTGCACATGTTCTAACATCCATTACCTTTGTTGTCTACTGTGAACTCAATTTCATGAATTATTTGCACTGAGCACTTTCATATTTGCACACATTTTTTCATCTTTCATACCTTTTTTGCACTGTAAATGGTGGCTTATGGGGTCTATTTTACTTGACCATACATTTATTACTGTATAGTTCTAAAAAAGATACACAGCGGTTCCCATATGAGCCATCTCTTTTGGCATAACAACCCTTATGCAGAATTTTATGCCTCTCTTTTACACCCAGCAATAGCAGTGTTTTTTTTTTTTTGGAACCCACAGTACTTTTGTATCCCTCCCTGCTTAGACATTGCAGGGCTTTGGCGAGGTTGATTATTAGGTCTGTGAGGCAGTTATGATGGGTGGACTCTTTGTTAATATAAATGTCTACCCAGTTTCTTATGTGATGTGATCTCAGCTGAAATAAGTTGTGCAGCCAGCATGTATTTCAATGCATCCACATGTTTTTTTTTTTTTCTTTCTATGCAAGTGCTGGTAGCCAGCATTGTCTTTGCCCTAAAATGAAATGATTCCAGACGCTGCACATGGCAGCTACAAATGCCATTTTGAAGGCATATGTATATGGGAGGCAGCTGGGGGCACACAGCACCTTCCCTGGGATACATGCAATTGATATTATATATCAATCTTCTACTCAAGAAGCTTAACTACAGAACGTGTTGAGGAAAAGGCTACACCCCTTACGTTTTTATGTGGTTTGATGATTGTTGACTTGGAATGTTGAAGGTCAGGCCAAACAATATTATGTAACATGCACTGATGTAGCCATGTGCTCCCTTAAGAGCGGCTGAAAGTTGTGGTCCACCCGCCTGCTGCCCTCAATCACACGTACTCCACACATCCATAGTCACTGAACAGGCTGGTACTTTGTTTTTGTTGTTTTATTTAGAGGTTTGATCTTGGATAGGGATTAGGGATGACTGTGGGATTCCCAGTAATTGAACATAGGACATGCTATATACACCTCCGGTATATACACTTCTTCTCCTCCAACACACTACTTGCTCACCATTACACTTCTCCTGTACTTCTCTCCAGTACACTACTTGCTGACCTCATGACACTTCTTCTTCACAACTAGCACATGGTGAGGCCTGCTGCAGCCACTTGCAAGGCCTCTGAACTACCATTTGTGGGTGAGAGCTGCAGGTTTCTTTCACTGAAACCAGGCAGCCTCTCGTGTGTAGCAAAGTACGTTGGTGCTAGCCGGGCCTTTGAATTAACTACTACTCCCAGCACATCCTCCAGACCCATCTCTGTCTGTCCTGCGGTCTAATGGCTGTCCTTCCCCTTGGTTGGATCCTCCTGGCTTAAACAGACTGCTCTCTCTCTCTCCCCCAGACTGTCCCAGCCATGTCCTCCAACTCCCAGGGGCCGCCACTCACCGACTTTATGGTGGATTCCTTTAAAGAATCTTCTTGCATGAAGACCTCAGCTGCTCTCCTGCTTCTTCTGTGCCACTCCAAGAACCAACTCCAGCTCCTGGCTGCACCCAAGCCCCAGGCCTCAGGTTCACCCCCCCCCAGAAGGGGATCCCCTCCCGGGAGAGGCCTGATCCGCAGTTCCTGACTACATCCTCACTCTTCCACCCAAACTCTCCTGACACCTACTGGCAGATTGCTGTATTTAAGGAGGCCTGCCCCCTGCCAATCCAGCCGCTGTATTGGTCAGGGCTCCTTGTCATACACCAGGAAGTGACACCTCCTCCTCCATTCCCCTTTCCAAAACTTTACAAGCTCAAGGGGGAGGAATCTCCAAGAGGTGTTCCTTGCCTCTTTCTCCAGCCCCTCCCCGAGCTACTCCCCTAGCCCGAATCAAAACATTCAGGCCTACACCTACAGTCAGACCTGACTAGATTTTTTCCTTTCCTATCAAAAATCTAGCAAAAAAAACTGTCCAAACCCCTGCAGCTCTTTCTATTGGTGTAAAGAGCTTAGTGTCCGCCTCCTCATTAATGGGGGTGCTGTAACAAACTCCAATAATTACCTTTGCAGTATGCACACATATATGCAGCTCCACCAGGGGCATAACTACAGAAGTTGCAGTGGTTGCAATTGCAACCGGGTCCCATGCCTCCAGGGGGCCCATGTGCCTCCCTTGTACACCTGAATATGAGGGATGGTGGGGGCAGCATTTAGAGGAACCAATCTCCGCTATTTTCCTCCTATCCAGTTTAGTTGTCTTCTGCTGTTCCCAGGGTCCCTGTGTGCTTCCCGGGGGGGGGGGGGGGGGGGGGGGGGGGGGGGGGGGGGGGG
>BLSH010374806.1:49795-67341 GCA_018402905.1 Glandirana rugosa
CGTCTTCCTCTAGTTCGGGAGAGAGGAGGGGACAGGTACAAACCTCCACCTCGTCTGTCACCCCCATTCCTTTCCTCCTCGTCTTCCTCTAGTTCGGGAGAGAGGAGATGACACAGGGGAGGAGAGAGGGCTTGATCTCCTTCTGCTCCTCCTGCCCTTACCCCCACTGTCTGCTCCTCCTCCAAACATGGACAGTAGAGGAGAGAGGGCTTGATCTCCTTCTGCTCCTCCTTTCCTTATCCCCACTGTCTGCTCCACCTCCAAACATGGACAGGGGAGAAGAGGGGGCTTGATCTCCTTCTGCTCCTCCTGCCCTTACCCCCACTGTCTGCTCCTCCTCCAAACATGGACAGTAGAGGAGAGAAGGCTTGATCTCCTTCTGCTCCTCCTGCCCTTACCCCCACTGTCTGCTCCACCTCCAAACATGGACAGGGGAGGAGAGAGGGCTTGATCTCCTCCTGCTCCTCCTTCCCTTACCCCCGCTGTCTGCTCCACCTCCAAACATGGACAGGGGAGGAGAGAGGGCTTGATCTCCTTCTGCTCCTCCTTTCCTTACCCCCACTGTCTGCTCCACCTCCAAACATGGACAGGGGAGGAGAGAGGGCTTGATCTCCTTCTGCTCCTCCTGCCCTTACCCCCACTGTCTGCTCCTCCTCCAAACATGGACAGGGGAGGAGAGAGGGCTTGATCTCCTCCTGCTCCTCCTTCCCTTACCCCCACTGTCTGCTCCACCTCCAAACATGGACAGGGGAGGAGAGAGGGCTTGATCTCCTTCTGCTCCTCCTGCCCTTACCCCCACTGTCTGCTCCTCCTCCAAACATGGACAGGGGAGGAGAGAGGGCTTGATCTCCTTCTGCTACTCCTGCCCTTACCCCTCTGCCTGCCCACCCACACTCCAGTCCCCATTATTCTGTGCTCAGGAAAGGGATGTGTGGGCAGGAAATTTGAAGCTCAGCAGCGGGTAGATACATTGTGGATGAAAGGTGTCAGTGCTTCAGTCTCCATCCTCGGGTGGGTGAGCTCACCATTCAATGACTGAAGTCTCCCTCTTCCACCCTTCTCTCTCCTGCTTCTGAGCAAGTGAGCAAATTAAGATAAAGGGGACTCAGATATAAGGGGTGCCCTGTGGACTCTGATGTAAGGGGGGCTTTGGGAACCCTGATTTAAGGGAAAATGCTGGGAACTCTAAAGTAAGTGGTAACTTTGGTGAGCAGAAATTACCTTAGACCAGGAGTCCACTGTGGCCCCCCATAAAATAAACTGGCATGCACCGCTAAAGTATTCGGGATTGGCTTGAAGAAAAGGTGGCAACCCTAACAACACCCCCCCCACACTCACCCCACCCAACACAAAAGCACCCGCCTCCAAATTTTTCCAGCAAAAAAAAAAACCTCTTCATCCCTCCCAGCATAAATCCCCCTTCCTCTTCTTGCCACCAGCATAGACTTACCAGTTAGCGGGATCTCAGTGCGAGGAGAGTTTGTTCCCAGGCTCCTCCGCCTGCCTGTCAGAAGACACTTCAGAGCAGAGGAGGAACCTGCGGGAAACTTATTTCGCCGCTCTGACACTGCCATGAACATGCAGCCGGCTGGGAGAAATACCGGCTGCTAAAGTGTCGGCAACCGCTGCGCTGGAGACGGGGGAACCTGCAGGAGACGTGGGCAAATGCTGCGTCCTACCGATCACCGACACTGTAGCAGCCCGCTGTCGCTCCCCTCCACACTAGCACACTGCACCCAAGACTGGAACCCCTCTATCCCCCGTCTAGTCCCGGCCCCTGGTGACACCCCTCTGGCGGGTGTCACCCGGGTGTGGACCGCACACCCCGCACCTACCTAGCAACGCCACTAAGAAGAAGTTATCCCTCTCCGTGGAGTGGAGGCATCTCCAAGGGTCATATCGCCCCTCCCTAACACAAATGGGTGCATTTTGGAGACTTAGCGGTGGCAAAGTGTGTCTCCTGGACACAAAGAATATCACATTTGTGATCCGTGGCTGTCCTCCACGTTGTCCTTGTGATGAATGCGGGTATCAGATCGCTGCCCTCCTCACCGATCGGCGACCGAGGACCCCCCTGATCCAATACCGCACTTGTCACCAACGTAACAATGCCACTCTCAGCTGCTTTCAGCACAAAGATTTCCCAGTTTGCGGGATCACCGTCTAAGTGTCAGCCGCCTGAGAGCGATTGTTACCGGGTTACCCGGATGTTAACAATACCAGTATTTTAGAGCAACGCCTGCACACACACTGTCACCTGCAGACCGCTGTATTCATGTGCGTTATTCTAAAAACAGTAGCGCTCTTCGAAGGAACAGATTCGTAATCGTTGCGTTAAGAGCTTTAGAGACAGAATTAACACTTTTCAAAATAAGGTTTAATAAATGAAAAGGTCAAATTTTAGGTGCAGTAAAATATTTACAGAAAAATAAAAGTACAACGTGAGACAAATGTACAGCGAAAGAGAACAGATTGAAAAAATACCTTGCATTTGAAATGTCCTTGCCCAATCAGTGTTTTGAAGAAGATTTCCTGGTCCTCTGATGTTTGATGTTAAGGGAGAACTCCTGTTTGATGGTCACAGTCTCTTTTCTTTGAAACACCAGGGGTGGGGCTGTACCTCTTCTGGCCATTCGTAGAAGAGAGGGAGTTTCCTTAGACAATGTCCAGGGCGGACCGTGGAGATACAGCTGCATGATCATGCATGGTTCATAACTTGTTCCTGGATCGTCTTACATATTTTACAGTAGGAAATTTAATTTCAGCTTGCAATAAGCTTTCATTTGACTCCAAACATGAGAATTCTAAAACCTTATAGGACCCTGGGGAGGGCATGGACTAATTCTATCCCTCCTTGGGTAACAAGGGGTGAATGTTTATACTTGAATTATCTGGGCCGAAATTCTACATTCAAATATGTCATGTTCATCACTATGGCGTACCTATAGCGGAAGTTATGACTGTATGTAAGTTTTCATGTAAGTTTAAGGCTGAAAGGGAGAGCCATGCCTAGGTCAGACCTGCCAGGGTAATTTATGGGCCAACCGCAGTGTGTTGTATGTTTGTTCAAGATAAGTGGACAGACCTTCTTCCTGGCCGCTATAAACCATAATCAAAGGCCTCCTTTTAAATTGGCCTGTACACACTCAGTGGGGGGTGACAAGCCTTTCAAACTGCCATGTCAGAAGGAGGGAGAGAGAAAAAAATTAACTATTTACGTAACTTCCTTGCCAAGATGGAGTCAGTGTCGCTTTGGGCCTGGTATCATTACCTCGCGTGGATCTCACGCATGATACCATCACAGTCCTCCTTTTGAACGGACTGTTAAGGTCTCTCACATTGAACGATAGCAGTCTAAGTGACATTGCCAGATAGAAAGGTGCTCTGGCGCCATCTGTTGGTGATACATTGGAAATAGCAGAGTGGTTTATGTGCATAAAGTTCTGAGCCTGATATGCCAGGCGGGTACAATAACAGCAAACAAGGAACTGTGTAGTAACTAAAAGAAACAGGAGATCCTTAAGGCTCGGGTAGTAGATAGGTAGTGCAAGTTCAATTGAAGCTGACATAGTCACAGCTCTGTCGGGGGGAAAGGTGTTCCAGCTGTGCTCCCCTACTTAGAGCATAAACAAATAGAAGAAGAAAGTCTTACCCAAAAAAATGCTGAGTCGCTGGTGGCTTAGTCCCTCGGCTCAGGGCGTCCTCATGGCATGAGAGGAGGTCCTTTGTGATTGAGGCGTTTGGTGCAGAAGTGGGGCTTGGCAATAGTCCATCCGTAGGCCAGAAGTGGTTGGTGCTCTTTTGTTTGCCGTCTTTGCGGGAGGGCTCCTTGCGGTGGTCTGGCCGTGGGAGGTAGTAGCCCCCACTTACGGAGGAGATCAAGGTCTTTTTCTTGTGAAGAAATAGTGACAGTCTCGTTATTCATTTCCAAGATCAGCTTGGCCGGGAATCCCCATTTATACAGGGATTTTGTGCTTTCTTAGTATTTTGGTGATGGGGACCAAGTTTCTTCTTGCTGCCATGGTGGCTTTAGAGAGGTCCGCATAGATTGAGATGCCGGAGTATGGGTCTGGGAGAGTCGTATTTTGTCTGGAAAATTATATCAGTTGTTCCTTAACCCGGTAGAAAGGTAGGTCCGTAGCGAAAAAAAAAAATGGAGCGTAGGGCTTCATGACTGGGTGTCCTGTGGCCAGGGCACCATGGGGTTAACCATAGCTAGCAGTAGGTAGGCGGGTCTGCTAGTGGGCGGGACGTGCATATATAGGTGGGGTGGGGTTTAAGACGCAGGCAGTCGGCCTGCAGTGAGGAACGAATTCCCACCCTCCCTCCCAGTATTGCTGGCGTTTTTGGCGGTTGGGGTCTTAGGAGGCCTGTCAGTTCTTTAGTTATTCTGGGTAAGGACCCATCTCAGGTATGGAGTCCTCAGTGTTGTTTGTCCACTTAACTCGGTTTAACTGGGAAAGGAAAGTGGAGCTACCAGAAGATGGCCCCCGAGCCGGCGTTGTGCGGCTGGGAAGTTCACCAAATTACCATTTTGTGCGTGAGGGCCTCCTAGGACGTACAACTTGCGCACATATATGGGATAATTGTGTTAACATGTTATAAGCTTTTCGTTTTGTCAAATAAATGGCCTAGCGGCCAATTTCCTCCAGTTGGTGTGTCGTCTCTTTATTTGCATTATATGGTATAAGAGGGGGTCGGCCATATCAGGTGGTACCCCAGTCAACGTATTTTTGCGATTACATCTCGTGGGACTGTGAGGGGGTTTTGGCAGTCTGTGCACCCTGTCGATTGTTAAGTCGATAGTTGAACACAGAAGAAGAAAGAAAATGAGGGGACTTTAAAGGTGCTGGTATGCCCCCTAGTTGAAAAAACGTAGCTGACACTTATATTAAAAGTATGCAAATTTTAATAAGTTTGTATTAAAAAGTAGGGACCCCCTGAGGTGTCATCTAAGATGATTTTACAACACTGATATGGCTCCCTCCGGATCTAATAGACTTTTCACACACAGTTTGAAGATGATTTTAGAACAGTAATATGGCTCCCTGCGGCTGAAATAGGCTTTTCCCACACACTTTGAAGATGGTCCACATCCACCTCCATTTTTGATTTTTTTATGTGATTTTAGTTTAAAAATTATTTTAAGTTATTTCCCTATCCCCCTTTCTTTGTAGGGCACTTTTCCGACCCTTACCCCCATTTTCCTTCCTTTTGCAGACCTCTTGGACTTTCCAGGACTTTCTTACAGCCATTTTTGTGCCTACAAGTTCGGGTCCCCATTGATTTCAATAGGGTTCGGGGTCCGTGTCAAAGTTTGGGTCCTGACCGGACCCGAACACGGACTTTCGGCCGAACCAGCAGAACCCGAACTTCCAGAGGTTCGATCAACTCTATTGGTGGGAGATCTTGGCGGGACAAAGGCGGCTTTTTGGTTGATCGGGATGTCGGTTTTTTTTACCCCCGTTTGGGGTCTCCCTCCCCTCTTCTTCATTCCACTCTTAGACTTCCCTCTTTCTGCCCACACTTGATGTGGATGTTTGAGAGGGGGAGGGTTTCCTCGTTCGGGGGGGGGGGGGGGGTTTGGCCTCCTTCCTGATCTTCAGACCAGCCGCCATGTCCCGCCACTACATGGGGCGTTGTGCGTCAGTCGGCACCCGTTACTTCATAAGAGAGCTTGCATACTCCAAGGTGATATGTGCACCTCCATTACGTCACATACGAACGCCGTGTCCCGTACATTTTGGCGCCAATTTTACGCTCATAATGGCGCACGTGTTTTCCGGCTTTGTACCATCTCAGCTGGTGGAGCGACATCTAAGCAGGCTTTACACCTCCTAAGGTATGGCATGTATATCCCAGACATCTGATTTGGAACGTGGCTGTTTTTGTGCACTGCTTATCTGTAGGCACTTTTTATCCACCTACAAACTTTTTCCTCCTTCCTATGCTACCCCCCCTAGGGACGTTGGGCAGGGACTGCCCCTCTGTTGGGCACATATGCATAGGGTATATCCCGCCTGCTGGGAGGTTGGACCACTCATCTGCTGGCAGAACAACATTTCACCTGAGGATCCCAGGGGGTATTGATGTAAGTTTAATATTAAAAGACACTTTCCCAGTATTAGCCCTAGTCTTATATAAGCCCACACTTCCAGCTGGCTCAATTTTAGGTCCAAATCATATCATCTATTGACTTCTGGGGTTGTGCTTTAACCTTGCCTTAGGATCGATAGATATTTTATGTTGATTTGCTAATAGGTTGGTGCTTTTTGCCTGCATAACCGCCCCCTGTCCTCTGCCCCCCCCTCGGTTGGACCCTAGCTGGGTTTGGTCTTTGGACGTCCCATTCTTAGTGAGAACAATTATATGTATGCTCTTATAGGTTTCTCGTGACAACATTGACTCCATCAATGATGACCCGGTGAGAATGCATTCATTGTACCAGTCTGAAAATCGGAGGTCTGAAGTCTGCCTCGAAGAACCCCTATGCTCATATGTTTGTCTTTAACTAACAGGTATTTGATCAGTAGTGCATTGTATGAAACACTTAGGGCTAATTCATCCAATTACATTAAATAAGTTATATATAATTTTTGATGATACAATAGCGATTAAGCTGTTTCCTTTTGAGTATAACAAGTAATATAATTAATGTATTTGGGGTGCCTTTTTGTACACGTATCCTCATTACACTTGTGACTGCTTATTCTATCTATTATTATAGTGACTATATACTCTGATCCTCCCCAAGTTCCCCTGAAGAAGCCCTATACCCAGGGCGAAACGTGTCGGGCTGGATAGGATCACTACACCTTTCATGGATATGCGCATTAATGTCACCTCAGCCTGCTTCTGGTTCTTATACAGATTGGTGTTTGGGGACAATTATATACACATCTGTCCATGCTATGGTTGTTTTATGTGGGATTTGTTTAAGTCACATTGATGTCAACATCTGATGTCTTTCTATACTCTAGTTATCTGTTGGAGTACGATATATATATATATATATTTTTTTTGTGTTAATCCTTTTTAATACGAACTTATTAAAATTTGCATACTTTTAATATAAGCGTCAGCTACGCTTTTTCAACTAAGGGGCATACCAGCACCTTTAAAGTCCCATCATTTTCTTTCTTCTTCTGTGTTCAACTCTCTCATACAGGGATGTGGTGCAGTTCTGCTGTGTTCTTTTTGTTGTGCCTGTTAAGTCAATAGGTTGAAGCATAGGCAGGGTGGTCAGCATTAGTTGTTGTAAGTAGGTATGTAGTTCCGCTGGTTTGACAGATTCTGGGATCCCTCTGAATTTCAAATTGTTCCTGCGCGCTCTGTCCTCCAGGTCCGCGACCTTTGACTTCAGCTCTTGAAGCTCGTCTTTGACATCATAATGTGCATCCACTAGCTCATTATGGGCTTTAGAGTGGTCTCCCATCTTGTTTTCTATAAAGTCCACTTTGTCCCCTAGGTCCTCCAGTTCTTTTTTGGTAGCACTTATAAAGTTAGCCATGTCATAGAGTGCCCCCCTAAGGGTTTAACAGCATGCTTTTCAGCGTTTCGTCTGAGATGGCCTGCCCTGTTGTGGGGAAGGAATCCAGTTGTTGGCCATACTGTACAGACTCCTCCATGTCCTCCCCTTCTCCTCTGGAGCTGCCTGTGTGCTCTCCCTGGCTCCCCACCCTTCCCTGCTGCTTAATGGGGCTGTCAGACGGTGACGAGGGCAGTGGGAAAGGCTCCCCTGTCGATTCACCATGCGGACTGGATGGTTGCAGGGAGTCTCTCTCCCGCTCCTTCTGTGGTCTGTGTGCCCCGCCGGCGCCCTCTTGGGACCACCGCCCCACTGCTGGGACGAAGAAGTCTTCTATCTTCCTTGGCCCCTCTCTGTCCTTTCGCTTACAGGAGGGTAGCATTCTGCTCTCCTGTGCCAGCAGTTTCTATAAGTCGCTTCAGCCACTGTACAGCCCCCAGACAGTCGGGGCTCCTCTCTCACATGACCATCCGCTCCGGCTGCTGGCTCCACCCCCTCTTTAATCATGATTAAAATCACTGCTCTTAAAAAAACTATCTTTTTTTATTTTTTTTTTATTGATACATGTCCCCTAGGGCAGTACCCAGACCCCTATACCCCTTTCATGGCCAATTACATGCATATAAGCCTTCAAAATGGGGACTTTTGATTTTGCCTCTTCGGCTCCCATAGACTTCAATGGGGTTTGCTGTTCGGGTTAGAACACTTCCCTTGTTCGGTTCGTAATATGTTTCATTCCAATCTTAAAAGAGACCCCTATGAAGCCCTTCTCTGCAAACCCATCCCAGAACGCCTTCGCCAATTGGCTCTGCACCTCTTTAATGCTAAGCTGACCATTGCGAGGGCATGGAAAACCCCTGTGCTTAGTTTTGAAGCAGTCAAAAAATGATTAATGAGACATTGACAGCCCTTGCCTCTGGCACTCGCAATAAATTTCTTAGGGTTTGGCAGCCTTGGATAACATCCAACCAACCTTCCAGGTTTAATGATCTACTTCTTTCAATTCAACGCAACCCCTGATGAACGCAACCCCCGATGGACTCGTTCTCGTTCCCTCTCCCACTACCTCTCTTCTTTACCCTATTATTTTCCTCCTCGTTTTTCACCCCTTGTTTAACCACCACCCCCTATGGACAAATGACGGCCGGGCGGTGGTTCCATTATCCTGACCGGACGTCATATGAGGTTTATAGATGATGTTTCCCATTGTACACGAGAACAATGTACCATGTTTATTGCATCCCTTTGTTGGGATCCTCTTTATGTTATGATTGATGTTACCATCACACTGTTATACTACTCTGCTGAACTTACTTTTTTTCTCTACTAATAAAATAATTTTGTAAAAGAACATTTCCCCTGTTGGGAAGTTCTGCGGCGAACTGAACAGGGAGGCGTTTAGCCCATCCCTACTGACCACCTCTAGGACAAAATTTCATCCCTGTCCTGCCCCAAGCTAGCTACTTCTGTCTACAACACTTCACCGTCATCCTCCCTGGAAACTAGAAGGAAGAGAGGAAGGATCTCTGGTGCCGCACATCCACGGTGTCCTGAGATGGTTATGGGAGAGACAACCTCAGCCTGGGCTCCCACCCGGTTACGCCCCCAACATGTTTCACTTCGCCCCTCGGAGCTTAGTCATGGGGATCCTCCCTAGACATACTGGCCCTGACCCCTACAACCTTGGCAAAAGAAGTCTGAAAAAAACGTAGTGGTCCTCTTGAATACCTGTGGCATAAGCCTAAAGGCCCGTACACATGGTTCAATTATCGGTCAACAGTGGTTGTCCAACAGCCTGTTGGCCGAAAATCCGATCGTGTGTACTCACGACTCTACAGCCGATTTTCAGTCGTCGTCCAACAGAAGTTGGACGATGAGACTGGAAAAATTGTGTTGGCCAATGAGGAGTTGGCTGATTGTTGGCTAGTGTGTACAGAAGTTGACCAACATTTTGTTGGATTTGCAAACATGCATGTTCGGAAGCCAGGAACGAGCTGGAAGTGTCCGTTCATGTGAACCTATGTTCCTTACTAACAATTCACATTCGTGAAGTGGCAATTGAATTGAAAATCGTGAATCAACGCTCACCAAAGTTCTACTAACACGAAATTAGCAGAAGTGACCCAAAGGGTGACGCACGCAAGCTGAACTTCCTCTTTGTATGCTCGTAGCACGTCACTACGTTCGGCTTGGTCGGACAATTACTTGCTTCAAGTTAGTACACTAGACCAAACCGCCGTCGCCCAATTTGGACAAAAGTTGGACTTTCGGTTGACCAACCATTAGCTTGTGTGTACGAGGCTTTACTCTCTACTTTGTCCTCCATTACCTCCACCCACTAACTCACTCACTGCCCAGGTGATCACCAATTACTTCAAAAATAAGATTGATACAATTTGTGATGAGATCTCCCCTGTATACCTTCTGCCCCCAACACTCCACAGAAACTGCTCTCCTAAACCTCACAAATGATCTGCTACTGGCTAAAACCAATGGACACAATTCTGTACTCCTACTCCTGGACTTCTCCGCTGCCTTTCGATATGGTTAACCACCCTCTCCTCCTCGGAAAGCTGTACACCTTTGGTCTTTGGACTCTTCACTGGTTCTCATCCTACTTATCCAACCGCACCTTAGTGTTGCTTACAATTCTACTTCAACCTCTCCTCTTCCTTTCTCTGTCGGGATACCCCAAGGTTCTGTCCTTGGACCTCTCCTATATCTACACCTCCTCTCCTGGGTCATCTGTGATGGAACCGCCCCACACTCCGCTTGAGTGCTTCCGCCAGTATACCGCTTCCTCCAGTCTGAACATAGATATCAGATATTATAGCCACATATTGCAACCAAGAACTAGACGGGACTATATGTTTTACTTTTTACTATAATACATATCCAAAAGAAAATATAAAAAAACTAATTTATTCATCAGTTTAGGCCGATATATATTCTTCTACATATTTGTGGTTAAAAAAAAAAAATCACAATAAGGGTATATTGATTGGTTTACGCAAAAGTTATAGCGACTACAAACTATGGGAATAGATTTATGGCGTTTTTACTTATTTTATTTTTTTACTGGTAATGGCAGCGATCTGCGATTTTTATCGGGACTGCGACATTGTGGCGGACAGATCGGACACTTTGGACACTTTTTTGGGACCAGTGACATTTATACAGCGATCAGAGCTAAAAAAATAGCCACTGATTACTGTATAAATGTCACTGGCAAGGAAGGGGTTAACACCAGGGGGCAATAAAAGAGTTAACTGTGTTCCCTGGGATGTGTTACTAACTGTGTGAGGGCTGGGCTGACTGGGGGAGGAGAGAGATCACTGCTCCCATATACAGGGAACATACGATCGCTCTCCTCTCCCCTGTCAGCACGGGGATCCGCTTGTTTACATTCACAGATCCCCGTTCTGTCACTGCAGGGGGATCGATCGCAGGACATCGAGTCCGCCCCACCCACTGATTGGCTCCCCTGCTAGCCAGTTAGCGTACGAGCCCGCCTCTCGCGGCGCACACACACCCACAATACACACCCTGCCATATGACGGCGATTTGCGCAGGAGAGCCGACCTGCCGCTGTCAAACAACGGCAGCTGGTCAGCAAGTCGTTAAAGAGTGTTTTTTTGGGAGTGAAATGAGAGTAATGTAGCTCATTGCAAGTTTCAGCCATTGATTCTAATGGTGCAATTGTAACTTCCCCAAATAATCCCTTTTCATGCTGAGATGAAATGTATCTTTTTCTCAAAGAAATTGTCCTTGCAACAATGTTGCTTCTTCGTCATCTATTTTGTTTTTAAGAGTGCTAGAATGTGTAATCTTTTCATGTTTTGGGAAAATATATTTTTCTCTGCCTCTCTCGCTTGTTGCTGTCCATTTCACAACAAATCTTTCCCCAAACTCACACAGATGTCTTTACAAACCACAAACCATATGTTGGAGGCTTTACTGCCAATTCAGGGTGGCAGCGCACCGCACTTATGCCAGAATTGTGGTAGGAAAGGCCATATTGCGCAAGCCTGCCTAATCCCGCCCCGTATACACAATGAAGGTTATAGGAGGTTGGGGGTGGGATGTTTAAGGCGGTGATCAGAATGTACATGTATATAATATGGTAACGGAATGATTTGTGTGATAGTATAGTTTGACATACCTGTATTAGATTAGTAATTTGGGTGAATAAGGCCCTCCTCGAGGTTCTGTATCTGGAAGCTGGTTGAAACGTGGCTCGGAGTGTGTGTTGGTGAATGGTGAGTGAATGGCCACCCCTGGCCTATATTGCACCCCCTCATGAAGAGACCAGGAAGGAGATAACACAGAATGGTGCCATGGATGCTGTCGCTGAAGAATGGTGGTAGGTGTATCACCCAGAGGCAAAGTGGCACATGTTGGGAAACCCATGCTAAGACACTTAAGGATTGTGCCATAGGAGTTGTTCCAGAGGAAGGGAGGTGTGTGCCCTTCAGGTGAACCCGCACATGTTGGGAAGCGCAACATGTTAAGACATATATGGACTGTGCCATTGGAGCTGTTCCAGAGGAAGGGAGGTGTGTGCCCTTCCGGCCATGTAGCACCTAAAGCACAACATGTGAAGACATTTATGGACTTTGCCACGGAGGCTGTCTCTGAAGAAGGGTGGTATGTGCCCTTCAGGCCCAAAGCGGCATATGTTGGAGGGCAAAATGGTTTTTCCATAATGCAAGAAATAGGAAATCTAAGCATATCTTTTCTGCACACTACTGGAAGGAACCTGGAATGCCATTCAACAAGTTTTATGGAGATGACCAGTGCTTATCAACCTTCATCTGGGAGTCCTGCCCTCGGGCAGGGGAGTAACACCAGAAATGTAGGCTACATGGTATAATAAAGTTTGGGGCCTGAATGACTGTATATGAAAACGTCAATAGTCAACTGCTAAAGTTATTGATTGCCTGACTTACAGATCTTCAAAGGAACACCTGGCCTGGGAAGATGGGGGAATCAGATATGAGATATACATGGACATATACTGCCTCTAGTGGTTGCTACCGCATACAACACAGCATGCGTCCTAGGGGATGGATTGAAGAAAGGAAATCGGTCACCATTGGACAGAATGCACAAGCAGGCTGGCATTGGGCGGGTGTGTGTGGATGATGTATGAATGGGTTTAAAAAGCCGAGGAACCCCCTGTTGATTCTCTTCCATTGGAGCCCAGACAGAACACCATCTTGAGGACAGCCTAAGTATCACCTTATGTTATTTATGTTATAGGCTCTATGATATTTTCTTAGCGTTTTTATGTTAGCATTTCTGTTTTCCTTATAATAAATGTAATCTTTGCTTTAGTGAATTAGAGTGATTGATTATTGTTATATATATAGATATAAGCTAATCTTACTATCATACTAATATCATTACGGTTATCAGAGTTTTAGTAGTTTAACGAATGAGAGGAATTGGCAATTAATATATAATTACAAATAAACTTGGGGAAACCATAACCACCCCATTTTTATTTCACCATACCATTGCTGATGCAAATTTTACCACTTGCCGACCGTGTAGAGGCTATAAGCGGCAACAGCGTGGCTCTGTCCCGCGAATCGCCGCTTATAGACGTCACTCACGGGCAGGACGGCTAGGGGATGAGCGTGTGCACACGGTGGTTCCCCGTTCTAACAGGAGGCATGTAAGAGATGTACTGTTCCCTGTACTCAGGATCAGTTAGATCTCTGCTGCCCCTGGCAGCCCAGCCCCCTCACAGTTAGAACACGCCTAGGGAACACAGTTACCTCCTAGATCTCCCCCTGCAGGTTAACCCCTGCCAATGACATTTATACAGTAATCAGTGGATATTTAAATTTCTGATCGCTGTATAAATGTCATTGGTCCCAAAAAAGTGTCAAAAATGTCCGACATGTCCGCCCCAATATCAGAGTCCCAATAAAAATCGCAGATCAACGCCATTCCCAGTAAAAAAAAAATTGTAAAAAACGCCAGAAATTAATTCTCATGGTTTGTAAACGCGGCAACTTTTGCGCAAGCCAATCAATAAACGCCGATTGTGATTTTTTTAAACCGATGAATAAATTAGTTTTTATATTTTTTTTTATTTGTATTTTAGCAAAAAATAAGAAATATTATTTTTTATTGCAAAATTGTCACTATTTTTTGTTTATAGCGGCGATCAGAAATGCCGCAGAGGGGATCAAATGCCACCAAAAGAAAGCTCTATTTGTTTGAAAAAAAGGACGCAAATTTCCTTTGGGTAGAACGCTGCACAGGCCGCGCAATTGTCAGTTAAACCGATGCAGTGCTAAATCGCAAAAAGCGCTCCGGTCCTAAGGTGGGAAGTCCTTCCGGTCCTTAAGTGGTTAAAATGAGTCACAATTTTGTGTGTTTTTTTATTATTTCCAAATGCCCAAAAAATGTGATATGTGTACCAACATCAGAAATAATATTGTAATTCCCAAAAATCATAGGGTAACATCGCTATTCTACACTCACGCAGCAAGAACCACCAAATACCACAGAATAAATCAAGAAGAATAACTCATGACTAATGTAATTCCTCCACCTATATGTCCAAAGAAACACAGTATATATGTGTAGGAGGGTTCCACGTGTGGCAGCACAGTGGCTAACAGCATTGAGGTTCTTGGTTCGAATCCCAAAGATGCCACTTCGTGTAGAGATGTTTGTTCTCCCTATGTTGTTAAGCATAACTGCTAACTCAGGGCCTTACCTATATTATGTCTAAGTGTCTAAGTGTAGTATTTATGTGTAGGAGGGTTCCACCACCATTGCAAATTGTGTCATATGTTTTCCATGGGCAAGGACTCTAATCAGCCTTAACATTTCCCCACCAGCACTAATTGCAGCCTCTTACCAAGCCAAAACCCCCCAAAAATGGCAACTGTTTTGCTCTCAGCATGCTAACAGTAATCAGCCATAACCAGCCAGATGGCATATGCCAAAAACAGGTTGTTCACTGGCTCTCTGGCCTTCCACAGTACATCTGCATTGATTAACACCTTGCACCCCTGGGACCTAGGACTGTTTTACACCACAGAGATGCAACCTAAAAACCTGTGGCAGCACAGTAGCTCACAGGTTAGCACTTCTGCATAGCAGCACCGAGGTTCTGAGTTCGAATCCCAATCCTGCTACCTGGCTAAAGTTTTGTATGTTGTGGTGTTAAAGTTTCTTTTTCACCAGTGCCAACATTTTTGATGGGTTTCACATAATGGAACCCCAAGAAATCACATTATAAAGTGTGGGTGTGCAGCCAAATCTAGAACTGGGGAGTTCTGTCCCAGATATGGGTGTCTAGGTCTGGTGTGATCCTGCACACATATTTGAATGTTGTGTGCTGATGATGAATGACTAATGCACTTTGTCACCAATTTGTGTGAAGCACCCCTCAAAAAGTTGCAATTTCCTGTTTTGGACCCTCCACCTGCCCAACAACGTACAAACTTGATTTGGAGATTTTTTGTGATCACTGATCATGGTCAGTGTTATTTTGAGGTTTTTCCCTGCACGGATATCAATGCTGAGGCATTTTTTCATTTGTAAAGAGTGTGTATTCCTAATGAACAGGAGCTTGACTCAAGAGACAGAATCAATTACATGGGTGGGTGGAAGTGTGCTAGCAAGCTTAGCTAGGTTATTTAAAGGCCTGCATTTGTGGCGGCTGTTTGGCCTAAGAACTGGCCTGGATTTTTCTTTGCAGTTTGTATATTGGGTTACAAATAGATATTTTTTGTGGGTTCTGGGGGTGGAGGGGTGTGCATAATTCCTGACCCACACCCCACAAAGGCTGTTTGGTGATTGCTTCTAAATCTCGCACGTTAGACTTACAACTGCTATGTAATGATCTCTAGATGAAGAAGAAGGTTCCTGCTAATTCGTTCCCGCTGTGTCAATGTACTTTGTGCGCTGCCTTTTTGGCTTTTGTATTCATTTTGTCTGTTGTTGCTTCTGATAATTCTGCCCTGTAACTTTTTTGGGGGGTTTGGGGTGAGGAGTTCTGATCACGGAGAAGGTTGGTCATGTTTGTTATCAGCTTGATTTGTATCCCTGCTTTTCTAATGGGATTTGTTTAATGTGTCCAGTTTTTAGTGTCTTACTCTTGTAGATTGTAAGCTCTTTTGAGCAGGGCCCTTCTAACTATATTGTCGAATGCTGGAGCATCATTCCCATGCCTTTTTTTTTTTTTTGGCCAAGTACATTAACCACTTCAGCCCCGGAAAGTTCTACCCCCTTGCTGACCAGAGCACTTTTTGCGTTTTGCGTCGCTTTAACTGACAATTGCGCGTTCGTGCGACGTTGTACCCAAACGAAATTTACGTCCTTTTTTCCCCACAAATAGAGCTTTCTTTTGGTGGTATTTGATCACCACTGCGTCATTTCTGATCACCGCTATAAACAAAAAAAGAGCAACAATTTTGCAAAAAAAAAATTCTTACTTTTTGCTAAAATGCAAATAAAAAAAAATATATATCATATTTCACCGGTTTTGGACGATTTATATTCTTCCTCATATTTTTGGTAAAAAAAATCGCAATCGGCATTTATTGATTGGTTTGCGCAAAAGTGGCCGCGTTTACAGATGGTGAGAATTCATTTCTGGGGTTTTTATTTTTTTTATTTTTTGTACTAGTAATGGCGGCGATCTGCAATTTTTAGCGGGACTGCGATATTGCGACGGACATGTCGGACATTTTTGACACTTTTTTGGGACCAATGACATTTATTCGGCGATCAGAAATTTAAATGTCCACTGATTACTGTGTAAATGTCATTGGCAGTGAAGGGGTTAACCTGCAGGGGGAGATCTAGGGGTTAAGTGTGTTCCCTAGGCGTTCTAACTGTGAGGGGGCTGGGCTACCTTGGGCATAAGAGATCTAACGGATCCCAGTGATGGGCATCAGTAGATCTCCCATGGCCGCACTGACAGAGTGGGGAACCGCCATGTTTACATCGGCGGTTCCCTGTTCTTTGGCTGTGGCCGCTCCTCACTGCTCGCCGGCGGACATCGGGTCCGCCCCGAGCCACGGGCACACTCCTCAGGAGTACGGCGGGTGCGCGTGCGCCCCCTAGCGGCCACCCGCAGAACGACGTTTTTTTACGGCGATTCGCGCCCAGCGTCCACACTGCCCCCGTAAATATACAGCGCGCGGTGTGGAACCGGTTAATGTAACAAATGTTTATGCGAATGTTAAAATAAAAAGTTGATTGTTTTTTGCTTTATGTTTGATTTTTGCAGTCTCAAAACACATATTTTATAAGGGCAAACAATTCACACCCCTTCAAATCCGGATCAAAATGAGTTGCATACAAAAGTATTTGGTTGTGCAAGTCCCTGAGTAGAAAGTGTAATGGGGGGGAGGGGGAAGAAAAACCCCAAAAAAAAACAACAACAAAAATTCCTGCTCCAAAGCTGAAATTCAGGGCTCTACTAATTATTTTATGGACCAGGTAAGCCATGAAATATGTCAACTAAATGTGAATTCTCTCCAAGCACCAAATTAACATAAAAAGTACCCTGAACACTATTGTTTACAAAAAAATTGGCATGGGGTCCCCCCAAAGTCCATACCAGGCCCTTATCCAAGCATGCAGCCTGGAGGTCAGGATGGGACCCCCTCCTGAACCATACCAGTCCACATGCCCTCAACATGGGGAGGGTGCTTTGGGGCCCCCCCCCCAAAGCACCTTGTCCCCATGTTGATGGGGACAAGGGCCTCTTCCCGACAACCCTGGTTAGTGATTGTTGGGGTCTGTGGGAAGGGGGCTTATCAGAATCTGGAAGCCCTCCCTGGGGTACGGTTAAAAAAACATTTGTTATCACAAGTCCCATGAAAAATACAATTAAACCACGAACCTCTCTTAAGTGTAAATCAACTGTATAAAGTACCGAATGGACCAGGTATTTTATTAATCATCTCGGGACTTAAAGTCGAAACCTCGTCCTTAAAAACAACAACAAAAAAAAACCCCAAAAAGAAGGGGGAGGGGGGGT
>BLSH010374806.1:67351-85040 GCA_018402905.1 Glandirana rugosa
TGGTCTGTCCCGACGGGAGAGAGGGGGGAGGATAAATTGGATCTGGAGCTTGGCAATAGCTCTATGGATTTGTGTGTGTTATCAGATTCGCCGTAGGGACAGCCGAGGGAGTGGAATTTTAGTCGTGAGAAACGACTACTGTATAATTAGAAGAGAAGGTTGGGATGTCGGCTGGCCTTTCCAGAGAAAGCCCGACACGGCCGAGTGAAGTCGTGTAACTTCTCTGTGCTTGAGGAGAATGGGAATTGTTTGAAGAGGGTAAAGGAGGGAGTTTTTCCTATTTTGATTCCAAGGTAGGTGATGTAGCTCTTAGCTACGGTGAAAACTGACGAGGCGGCCCGGGGGGGGGGGGGGGACGAGAGTGGGAAAGTGGAAGGATTTTGCTTTTGGTGAAATTAATGCGGAGGCCCGAGGCCCAACGGAACCAGGTGAAAGTTTACTGTATGAAGTGCATGTCGGCTGTAGGGTTGGAAGAGAAGATTAATATGTCATCAGCAAAGAGTGCTGATTTTAAGGTGAGGGAGCCGACAGGGATGCCGCTTAGACTATTGTGTGTGTTTAGGTATCTCGATAACGGTTCGAGGTCTAGGTTAAATAGGAGGGGGGAGAGAGGGCAGCCCTGTCTGGTCCCCTTGTGGAGGTGGAACCCGTCGGAGACATGTCCTGCCGCCAGGAGCTTCGTACATGGCATCCACGAGGTGGCATATCGGACCGGAGAAGCCGAAAGCCCTTAAAACCATTTTTAGCCATTGGAAGTTCAAGTTGTCAAAGGCTTTCTCCGCGTCTAATGAGATGATTGCCAGGTCTCCGGCGGGTCCCAGTCTTCCCATCTCCAGGGCCATCAGTACTTCCCTGATATTAGTGGTAGCGGTTCTACCTTGCGTGAATCCGGATTGGGCTGGGTCGAGCAAAGAGGGCATGATTGGGGCAAGTCTGTGTGCTTTAACTTTAGACAGAATCTTTGAGTCTAAGTTTAGTAGGGAGATGGGGCGGTATGAGCCAGGGTCTAAGGGGTCTTTACCCTTCTTCGGAATGTGGGCTTGGTGGCCTGTGGGGAGGTAGGGCCCCCTCTAGAATGTTTTGATAAACACATTGGAGGGTGGGGGTGAGGGAGGCAGCGTTCAGTTTGAGGGAGGGTTTGTATGATGTTTGAGATTTCTTTGATGGTTATGGGAGCGTTTAGGGATGTCAGGTGGGGTTGTTGGACTTTGGGAAGGACTACTCGTTGTAGGAAGTCTATCGCTTTGGCGTCATCGATGGGGTCATGATCGTATAGGGAAGCATAGAACTTTTTAAAGGTGTCATTGATGTGCTTAGGGTTAAAGGTTTCCTTCCCTGTTGGGTCTCTGATCGATCCCACATGTGACATAGCGTGCGGGCCCCTTGTCAGTCTGGCCAGTAGTTTGCCTGGCTTATTACCAAACTTATGCATTTTCAGTTCGTGGTGGGACTGGAAATTTTTGTCTTGCGTAGCTGCCCAAAGTTCGAAGTTGTCTTTGGCTGCCAGACAGATTTTCCTATTGTGGGGTGTGTTGTTGGTGGAGAGAGCCGCGTGGGCAGTACGCAGGGTGTTACTGGTTGCCTGGTACTGTGCGGATACATTCTTTTTGTATGCTGAGGCATAGGAGATTACCCTTCCTCTCAGAACCGCTTTGCTTGCTTCCCAGAATAGGTTGGGATTATCAAGGTGTAGGGCATTGTTGGAGGCGAATTCCTCCCAGGTGTCGGCTAAGACCCTTTTAAGGGTATCATCATTGGCCAGATAGGAGGGGAATCTCCATATCCTCATGTTGTTCTGGGGCGTGAGACCGGTTAGCTGAATGGATATTGGGGCGTGGTCAGATATGACGATGTCGTGGATGGTTGGTTGAAGGTCTAGGGTGCATAAGGGGGAGTTGAGGAAGAAATAATCTATCCTGGATAGCAAGTTATGGGGGTGGGAGAAAAATGTGAAGTCTCTGCCTTCTGGGTGGGCCACTCTCCAGATATCCATCAGGGCCAGACTATCCGCCCACTGTGCTAGTAAGGAGCTTGTTTTAGGAGGCACTAGGGGTGGGGGTGGGGGCAGCCTAGGCGATTTGTCTTCTCTTGCGGACATGACCACGTTAAAGTCGCCTGCGATGATGTAAGGGAGATGTAGATGGGGGGCTACATGGCTGGTTAGCGAGTCAAAAAATTGTTGCGCGGGGGAGTTGGGGGCATATACTATCGTGAGTGCCCAGACTCTGTTGAGAGTCTTGAGCGTTGTTGTGAAAAGACGACCTTCATCGTCGGAGTGACTGGAGAGGATTTCGCATGGAGTGTTTTTATTAATGAGAAGGAGGACACCTGCTCTGCCCTTGGGGGCTGGGGAGCCAAGGACCTGACCTACCCAGAGTCTGGACATTCGCGGGAAGTCTTCACTGTGTAGATGAGTTTCTTGCAGGACAGCTATGTCTGCTTTGAGTCTACCTAAGTGGCGAAGGATGGACATCCTTTTGCTGGGGGATCTGAGTCCTTTCACATTCCATGAGACTATGTTCAGGAAGGTGCCTTATGTTTGGGATGTTGTATAAAGGAGAGAGGTGATTTTGTATAGCTAAATGTGGCTAAAAGGGGAGCGGTCATGGCCATGATGGTGTATATAGTGTGGTTGGAGGTAGGGAAGAGGGGGGAGTGGGGAAGGCAGAGGTGGGCTGAAACTGAACCACCAAAGACATTAAACAGCATACGTATTAACAGAAAAGCACATACCGAGTGAAGTCTGGACTTCGCTTTTTTCCTCATGTGTCTTCATTTCTTTGAACAGCGTTACCGATCGAAGCCGGTTCTCCCGCCGACAGACGGTAGATAGGATCCCCCGTGATTCGTATCAGAAGTGTCAGAAGAACGATGGGGCCCTCATTATCCAGCATGGGTTTATAGGGTCAAGCAGGGGAGGGCTGGGCCAGGGGGCAGGGTGGCAATTGCCCCCCAGGCCACCCTAACTTACATTCAAAATGGCCAACAGCCGCTGCCCGCTCACGCTTTTTTCTTCTTGTGGAGGAAGGAAACAGGGGCCAGGGGCACAGCCACCAACTAACTGCAGGCAAAGGGGGGCGGCACCCAGGGCTGGCTGTGCTGATGGGCACTGGCGAGGCTGCATGATGGGCACTGATCAGATTGCATCTGATGAGGCTGCATTGATGAGCACTGATGAGGCTAAGCTGATAGGCACGGGTGAAGCTGCATTGATGCATTATTTTTGTTAAACCTCCTTTGTTGCTATTAAGATTAAATGATGTTACCACATTGGATCATATTTGTCGTGCTTCATAACATCAATATCCTTTCTAAAATCAGCTGGGCATGGGTGGTGAGCTGATTTGGTGGTTCAATGGGCCACTTAACTGGACTTGCCCCCCAAGCCTAAGGCTGCCAGCCCTCCCCTGGGGTCAAGGCCGGTTTCGTCTCGGTAAAGTTGTGCAGGAGTCAAGGCCGTCTGGCCACGTATCTAGTGACATTTAGGGAGACCCAGAGAGGAAAAGAGAGAAATAAACCAATTTAACAGGTCTACCTGCGCAGACATTTTAGGCAGTAAACTTCTACCACTTATAGAGCAGTAAGCATAACATAAGGCAACTAGAGAGTAGTGAATGAGAGAAACAATACTTAGGTCTCACGAGGAAAGAGTGTTGAGCATATGTGTTGGAAGGCTTTGCGCCTCCTGGCGACTTCCTGCGAATAGTCCGCAAAAAGAAGGAGTTTGTTTCCATCCAGTTGGAGCGCCTTGGAGTTGCGAAAAAGATTTGAGCAGATTGGACCTATCCACATAGTTAAGGTATCGGACTATCACAGCCCTAGGTGTTCTCCAGTCATTTGAGGGTGCCCCCAGGCGGTGAGCCCTTTCTACTGTGCAGAGACAAGGGAGGCCTAGGGCCTGTGGAATACGAGAGGTGCAAACCTCCATTAGGGGTTCTGTATTAAAAGATTCAGGTAAGCCAACGATCCTGAGATTATTTCTTCGGGACCTATTTTCTAATTCATCCAATTTCTCAAGGATGAACTGTTGATTTTGTTTGAATTCCTTCTCCTGGGAGAATGAGGCCTGGACTTCTTCTTCTATCTCTAAAACCCTCCCCTCTAAGTCAGCAAGGCGTCTGGTGTGCTCTCCCAGCTCCCTGCTAAGCTGTGACATGCCCGCAGCTATTGCCCTGTCTACCGCTGCTGTGATTGTGGGAGAGAGGAGCACAGCAACAGCCTGGGCAAGCCCCATGACCTGATCGTCTGTTTGGGCTGGCAGGGGTGCAGGCAGCTGGGGGACGCTCTGGAGCAGTGTCGCTCTGAGGTGATCCATCCGCCATATTGGCCGCGTGGGGACCGTTCGTGCGGCCTGTGGCGCTCTGTTGGGATGGTCCGTGGACCACAAATTTGTCCATGGGCTGGTGGGCGAGTGAGTCGGGGGTTCCGTGGGATAGTCTCTCACCATCCGCCGTCGGTCTGTGCAGGCTTAGTATGCCGATGAGACGGAGCTACTGTTCCACCCTCCGTTCACATCAGGCGCCGGAACCGGAAGTCAGTCCACTTTTTTCAGTCAACAGATCTCTTCTTGACCTCAATATGGATTTATGACAAATAACTCGTATTTTTGATCTTCCATGATTTAACCAGGCATTGTCTGATCTCTTTAACCCCTAGCCCATAGATAAAGGGATTTGCAAAGGCTGGCAGCATGAGATAGATGGCATTGAAGAGGTTCTGAACGTTGTAGGAAATGTGCGTACGCATCCTGTACACAGCGGAGGCTAGAAGTGAACAGCTGTAGCTGAGTAGGGCCACCGCCAGGTGGGTGATACAGGTATGGAAGGCCTTGTGGCGGGCTTTTCCAGTGATAAGGTTCATAATCGTAAAGAGAATGCTGAAGTAGGACACCAGAAGAAGACTAATATCAACCACAATAATGAAGATCTTAATTATGAGTCCCACCACGTGAACTTTGGAGATGTCTCCACAGGCAAGGCTCAGAAGCCCCATGTTCTCACAAACAAAATTCAGAATGACGTTGGATCTACAGAATGGAACTCTGGAAGTCAGTGCAACGGTTGGAATGACAAGGGACAAGCTCCGTGCTATGTCAACAAGAATCAACTGGACGATGAAATGTGTGGTCATGATATTGGTGTATCGTAGAGGTCTACGAATCGCTACAAACCTGTCCAGGGCCATCATCAGGATGACACCCGACTCAAAAGCACCCGAGAGGTAAATGCAAGACATCTGAATGAGGCAGCCAACCAGAGAGATCTTGTTCATGTCCATAGATAAATCGAGAAGGAACTTTGGCAAGACGGACGTCGTGGAGAAAATATTAATGGCGAAAAGGAGGGAAATGAGGAAGTACATGGGTGAGTGGAGCTTCGGCTCAACAAAGATCCGATGAATAAGGAGAATGTTTCCAGCCAGGATTGTTATATAAATGCACAGAAATGGAATCAACAACAACTTTCTGTATCTTATGATTCCTGGAAAGCCAAAGAGGACAAATTCTGTATAATAAATCGAGGTCAAGTTTTGGCTCAAGTCTTCCATCTTGGAATCGTCAGCATGGGAAATCTTTCTGAAGAAAACAGAATGAATGAAGTTGTAAAACACATCGGATATTTGATGGGGCACCATAGCAGTCATTGACTAAAACACATGGGCTCACATGGAATCTTCCAAAATGAAGCACCTTGCAGCAGCTCCAGGTTGGAGGTGAGCTGATCTCCCTAGGTTAAATGTGCCATACACAAGGGCTGCGAATGTGGCCCACCAGGCCATTTCATGCGGCCCTTGTGCCTCTCTTGCAGCTGTGGCACCACCCTCGTCTTTACCACCCCCACCTTGTCTCAGCAGTTGGCAGCAGAAAGGAGAGCAGAATTCCTCTGCCAGATCCTGTGCTTCTCCATGCAGCACCCCATCATCTCTGCCTCCCCTGGTCTCAGCATTTAGCAGATTCTGTCAGCTGACTGCAGCCCTCCTCTAGTCCTTCTCCAGACTTTGCACTTTCTGCTTCACAGCTCCACCCCCATTTTCTTCCCAGCAGCAGCACAAGGTAAGGGGGGGGGGGGTGCACTGTGAAGTAAAGGAGGGTGAGGGACTCTTGACTTCTGATGGTGGTGTAGGGGTACCCCCCAAAGGAGCTGCTGATTTACATGACCCGGGCCTCCCTCTGATTATCCTGCCACAATGGATTTTCACACTGTCAGGTGCACTCACAACCCTGCTCGTTATTCCAGTGACCAGTCTAGGGGATGAGTTTTTGGTGCTTTATTGTAGAACTTGGATAGGAGAAGGGAATGGATGGGAAACTCCAAGATAATTGACTCCAAGCGAGGAGAACTTCTCCCTATCTCTGTGCATAAGACTGTCAGTGGCTCTGCATAGCAGACTGATCCCAGTGACACCAATAACAGACTGATCCCAGTGACACCAATAACAGACTGATCCCAGTGACACCAATAACAGACTGATCCCAGTGACACCAATAACAGACTGATCCCAGCGACACCAATAACAGACTGATCCCAGCGACACCAATAACAGACTGATCCCAGTGACACTAATAACAGACTGATCCCAGTGACACCAATAAGAGACTGATCCCAGCGACACCAATAACAGACTGATCCCAGGGACACCAATAACAGACTGATCCCAGTGACACCAATAACAGACTGATCCCAGTGACACCAATAACAGACTGATCCCAGTGACACCAATAACAGACTGATCCCAGTGACACCAATAGCAGACTGATCCCAGTGAAACAAGTCCCTCTTTAAGCAGTGGACTCCTTTTTAAGTTGAGGACAGGCCAGACTTTGTTTCTTCAAGACGCTCACCAGTGTCTTCTTTCTAGCTTACGCACCCAGTTGGCTGATTATGAGGAGCAGGAGGGGAATTCTAGCAACTCAGTCTCAGGGATCCCTTCATGGGTCTGTACTCACACCATGTCCGGGACAGCCTCCTTCCAACTTCCAAGCGACACTTTGCCACTGTGATACCAGACAGGATCCGAGGACGGCTTTAAAGGAACTCTGGGCTGTAGCTTCAGCAACTTCAGCTAGGCCTCGACTAGGCCCAGCATCCCACAGCCTCCTGGATAGGCCTCAGGCCTAGCAGCCAGGAGCTGAACACATGCCTCCACCCCTGAGGTCTGGGTGGGCTGGAACTCCTGACCTTGAGCCCATGAGCTCCTTTTTATATGAAGGTGTTCACCAAAAATGCAGTGGGGCGCCTCCCCTGCTAGTTGGTGAGAACCACATCCACATCCACCTGCTGTCACTGGCTTGGTTTTCCTCCCACTGTCCAATAGGAACCCATACTACTGGACAGTGTAAAACTTTCCAGACCACATGAATCAGCACCAGAGCACACAGAGCAGCCCTTACTCAAATCAAGGCTCTCTGATAAGCAGACAGCATCTAAATTTACCTATCTGCTTTCCTGTTAATCAGAGGAAGCCAAAAACGATAACCACTCACTAACACCCAAACTAGGGGGGCACTACATTGGGGAGCTCTTGACATCTGAGGTAAGGGGGGGGGGTGTGCTTTGGACATCTATTCTTACAGATACAACCGACCATTTGAGGGTAACTAGAATGCCCATGCGGACCGCTATGAAATTGAGTTTAACACCCCTGCCCTATGTGAAGCAGAATTTTTGTGTTACATGAAGGTCACCTAGAACAGTGGTCCTCAACTCCAATCCTCAAGGCCCACCAACAGGTCGTGTTTTCAGGATTTCCCTCAGATGAATCGGCTGTGGTAATTACTAAGGCAGTGAAACCCATCAAATCACCTGTGCAAAACAATGGAAATCCTGAAAACATGGACTGTTGGTGGGCCTTGAGGACTGGAGTTGAGGAAGACTGATCTAGAAGACCGGCCTGTTGCCCAAATCTCCTCGTTTTGTGGCAGCCTTGGAAGACTTGCATCATACATGGAGGGGTTGTGGACTATTAACCTCAAGCACCTGGGGTTTTTGGTCTGGGTCACCCACCAGGTGACCTCGGTCAAGTCAACTCAGCTGTTATATCGGGACTGGGTGGAAAGATCTTCCACTGGACAGCGTCTGCATAGTTATGATATCACTCAGCAGGGTAAAGCCAATAGAAGGGACTCTTATCCTTTCCACTCCCACCAAAGTAAGGGGGAACCTCACCACTGACCACAGATGTAAGGGGCACTTCTCCATTGACCACCAGCATAAAGGGACCACCAATGTACTGGGCACACTGCCAATGACTACAGATGTAAGGGGCACTTCTCCATTGACCACCAGCATAAAGGGACTGCCAATGTACTGGGCACACTGCCAATGACTACAGATGTAAGGGACACTTCTCCATTGACCACCAGCATAAAGGGACCACCAATGTACTGGACACACTGCCAATGACTACAGATGTAAGGGACACTTCTCCATTGACCACCAGCATAAAGGGACCACCAATGTACTGGGCACACTGCCAATGACTACAGATGTCTGTTGCATAAAGTAAGGGGCATTTAATCCACTGAGAACCAATGTAAAGGGGTTTTTCTTTAATAACTTCAAATGCAAGGGGCCACTTCACCACTGACCACCAGCATGAAGGAAGACCACTAATCTCCAATGTATGGGGAACATTGCCACCGACCACAGATGTAAGGGTCACCTCTCCACTGATGCTCAAATTGAGGGGCCATTTATTCCACTGACAACCAATGTAAGGGGGTCTATCTTTACTGACCACAAAATGTAAATGGCCACTTCTCCGCTGGCCACCAACATAAAGGAAGACCGTTGGTCACAAATTTATGGGACACATTGACTCTAACCGCAGATGTAGGGGCACCCCTCTATCGATGCATAAAGGGGTATTTAATCCACTGAGAACCGATATAAGGGGGGTCTTTCTTTGCTGACCATAAATGCAAGAGGACATTTCACCACTGATTAGTGATTGCTGGTGCTCAATATTTTGGGAGGGGGGCAGCAAACCAACGCCACTCCCCCATGGGCAGGTCGGACGGTAAGGCGGTGATCCCCCACCCTGCGGGAGTTGGTCGGTGAACAGGAGATTTCCCTCCACCCCCCATGGTAGATGGATGGGAAGATGGAAATCACCCCCCCAACATGGGAGACGGGCGGTGAAGGTGGCGATCTGAGGCCTCCTTACCTTAGGAGGCAGATGAGGAGGATCCAGGGTAGGGCTGCTGCTCCTCGCTCTGGGGCTGTTGCTTCTCCTCCACCGAAGAGGAAGTGGGTGCTGAGACCCGATTGGCCGGCAGTGCTCTGTGTCCGGAGCCCACCCTTTTTTGAAGCCAATTAGAGCCTCAAGCTCTAATCATGAGTTTTAAAAAAACCCTCTAAAATCCATGTGTCCAGCGCCCTGCATGTAGATTAGGGGCCGGGGCATGGATTATGGGGGTGGCACCCCTGAGCCCCGTATGGATGGGCCGCCACTTCCACTGACCACCAGCATGAAGAGAGACTACTGATACCTGATGTAAAGTAGGCCTTTAATCCACTGAAAGCAATGTAAGGGGATCTTTCTTTACTGATGACAAATGCAAGGAGCCACTTCACCACTGACCACCAATGTATAGGACAGGTTACCACTGACCACCAATGTATGGGACAGGTCACCACTGACCACCAATGTATGGGACAGGTCACCACTGACCACCAATGTATGGGACAGGTCACCACTGACCACCAATGTATGGGACAGGTCACCACTGACCGCCAATGTATGGGACAGGTCACCACTGACCACCAATGTATGGGACAGGTCACCACTGACCGCCAATGTATGGGACAGGTCACCACTGACCACCAATGTATGGGACAGGTTACCACTGACCACCAATGTATGGGACAAGTCACCACTGACCACCAATGTATGGGACAGGTTACCACTGACCACCAATGTATGGGACAGGTCACCACTGACCACCAATGTATGGGACAGGTCACCACTGACCACCAATGTATGGGACAGGTCACCACTGAACACCAATGTATGGGACAGGTTATCACTGACCACACACTGATGACCTGTGTAATGTGACCATTTAATCCAATGACAACCACTATAAGGAGGTCTTTTTCTACTGACTATAGCTACAAGGTGGGCAAGGAGGACCCGGTGCAACCAATGTAAGGGGCATTTTACTGTGAACTGCCAATGTAAGGGTTATTTTATCACTGACCACCAAAGTAAGGAGCCTCTTCTTCTCTGAACTCCAATGAAAGGGCCACTAAACTGCCCACTCTGCTCGGTGGATCCCCCGACATATCCTGACCTCTGCACTCTGTAAGCCATGTTGTATGGTAAATGCTTTAGACCCCTCTACTCTGTACGTTGTGCTGTACATAACATACTCTGACCAAAGTGCCCATTGTCTGAAGACTCGTTGGTTGGAAGTGGCCCTCAAGTATTTGGGTGAAGTCCTTCTTTGAGGGAGGTTCAGGCAAAGTGTTAGCTGCCTACGTTGTGTGCAGAAAGGAATATTGAGGAACTTCATTCTTTTAAGAGTCCTAAAGCCCAACTTTAAGGGATTAAAAGTTCTCCCTGGCAGTGAGGCTGCACCCCCGATGTTCTAGCAGTGGACTGCCCCTCAGCAACCTCAAGTCCAGTGAGGGCTTTGGTTCCTTCATCAGTCTTGATGACGTCGGGGGGAACCAAATGCTGGAATGCAGGGGAGAAGAGGCTGCAGGGGCCAATCTAACATTGGGAAGGAGCAGAGGAATCAGAGAACTGAAACTACTCCCCCCCCCCCGACCTAAATGAGCAGATAACCCTACTGGGAGAAATTAGAGTGTAAGCTCCTCTGGTGCAGAGACTGATGTGACTGTGGGGGGAGGGGACATTAGAGTGTAAGCTCCTCTGGTACAGAGACTGATGTGACTGTGGGGGAGGGGACATTAGAGTGTAAGCTCCTCTGGTACAGAGACTGATGTGATTGGCTCTATACAAGGATTAGAGATTGGAGTCTGCTGGGATTTCTCTGTAATGAGATATAAATCTATGTCTCCTCCCCTCCCCCGCTCTCATATTAATTATTGATCACCTATAATCTGTATTATCCCTTGATTCCCCCTCTCCCCTCCTTACCTCTCCACACAATGCCTCTTCCTGTAACACACCCTAAACACTAGAGGACCAACCAGGTTTAGCAGAGGCTCTGGCTGGCGGCCATTTTCTGTAGGACCAATCACCATACTACACAGGAGGGGTGTGGCTGTTAGCGTGAGTGGAGGTCACGTGTCTTCTGTGTAGAGTGGAGCTCCAGCCTGCAGCCAAACATTGGTGTATTATGGTGATTGGTCCTAGAGAAAATGGCCGCCAGCAGGAGCCTCAAATAAACCTGGTTGGTCCTCTAGTGTTTGGAGGGAAGAGACAGAGAGATGGGGATGGGAGAGGATGGGGGTTGAATTGGCCGTCACTTCCGGGAGGAGGCGGGTGTCTCCCATGCCCTAGTTCCTGCCCTGTTGTCTGTCTGTGTTTTAAATCTATTGGCTGCTGGTGTCCTAACAGCCAATCAGGTGCAGTGAGGACCTGGCAGCCTCCAGTGCTGCATCTCTCAGCACAGAACCAACTGCTCTCCTCTGGAGTCCTCTGACCGTTCATCCAGTGTGATAAGAGCTGCAGTCATCTCATCCCCTGGAGTGTGTGTCAGATGGTGAGGGGGATGAAAGGAGATCTCCAGAGGTGTACATGAGGAGAGAGGGGCCTGTCCTCCTCCTGTATGTGACCGGTGATTATAGAAGAGGAACATCCCCACCTCTACCCCTTCACTCTGTGTACTGTGTGTCTATTACATTGGGGGGGGGGGTCTCTGACCTTCTCCTATACTATGTCTGCAGTCTCTGATCATCTCCTGTATCATGTCTGCAGTCTCTGACCTTCTCCTATACTATGTCTGCAGTCTCTGATCATCTCCTGTATCATGTCTGCAGTCTCTGACCTTCTCCTGTACTATGTCTGCAGTCTCTGACCATCTCCTGTACTATGTCTGCAGTCTCTGATCATCTTCTGTACTATGTCTGCAGTCTCTGACCATCTACTGTGCTATGTCTGCATTCTCTGACCTTCTCCTATACTATGTCTGCAGTCTCTGACCATCTTCTGTATTATGTCTGCAGTCTCTGACCATCTCCTGTATCATGTCTGCAGTCTCTAATCATCTCCTGTACTATGTCTGCAGTCTCTGACCATCTCCAGTACTATGTCTGCAGTCTCTGATCATCTCCTGTACTATGTCTGTAGTCTCTGACCATCTCCTGTACTAAGTCTGCATTCTCTGACCATCTCCTGTATTATGTCTGCAGTCTCTGACCATCTCCTGTATCATGTTTGCAGTCTCTGACCATCTCATGGATTATGTCTGCAGTCTCTGACCATCTCCTGTACTATGTCTGCAGTCTCTGACCATTTCCTGTATCATGTCTGCAGTCTCTGACCATCTCATGGATTATGTCTGCAGTCTCTGACCATCTCCTGTACTATGTCTGCAGTCTCTAATCATCTCCTGTATCATGTCTGCAGTGTCTGACCATCTCATGTACTATGTCTGCAGTCTCTGACCTTCTCCTGTACTATGTCTGCAGTCTCTGACCATCTCCTGTATCATGTCTGCAGTCTCTGACCATCTCCTGGTATTATGCCTGCAGTCTCTCACCATCTCCTGTACTATGTCTGCAGTCTCTGACCATCTCCTGTACTATGTCTGCAGTTTCTGACCATCTCCTGTACTATGTCTGCAGTCTCTGACAATCTCCTGCACTATGTCTGCAGTCTCTCACCATCTCCTGTACTATGTCTGCAGTCTCTGACCATCTCCTGTACTATGTCTGCAGTTTCTTACCATCTCCTGTACTATGTCTGCAATCTCTGACAATCTCCTGTACTATGTCTACAGTCTTTGACCGTCTCCTGTACTATGTCTGCAGTCTCTGACCATCTCCTGTATCATGTCTGCAGTCTCTGACCATCTCCTGTATTATGCCTGCAGTCTCTCACCATCTCCTGTACTATGTCTGCAGTCTCTGACAATCTCCTGTACTATGTCTGCAGTCTCTGACCATCTCCTCTACTATGTCTGCAGTCTCTGACCATCTCCTGTACTACGTCTGCAGTCTTTGACCGTCTCCTGTACTATGTCTGCAGTCTCTGACCATCTCCTGTATCATGTCTGCAGTCTATGACCATGTCGTGGATTATGTCTGCAGTCTCTGACCATCTCTTGTATCTCACTGCAGTCTATGACCATCTCCTGTGTTATCTCTGCATTCTCTGACCATCTCCTGTACTAAGTCTGCAGTCTCTGACCGTCTCCTGTACTATGCCTGCAGTCTTTGACCATCTCCTGTATCATGTCTGCAGTCTTTGACCATCTCCTGTATTATGTCTGCAGTCTCTGACCATCTCGTCGATTATGTCTGCAGTCTCTGACCATCTCCTGTACTATGTCTGCAGTCTCTGACCATCTCCTGTACTATGTCTGCAGTCTCTGACCATCTCCTGTACTATGTCTGCAGTCTCTGACCATCTCTTGTATCATCACTGCAGTCTCTGACCATCTCTTGTATCATGTCTGCAGTCACATCAGTCTCTGTACCAGAGGAACTTACACTATAATGTCCCCTGCCCCCACAGTCACATCAGTCTCTGTACCAGAGGAGCTTACATTCTAATGTCCCCTCCCCCCACACACTACAATTATATAGTTCTGACATATACCGCAGTGCTGTACAATTTTTTATATCACCTGATATGTGTGCAGTGCTTTGTCAGGCATAATTGTTTTAGCACGAACGTCCATGTTGGGGCACAAATAATATATTACCCAATTCCTGGTAAAATTAAGAAGGTGAGGCTGTGATGAGTAGATCTATACCAACCATGTGTCAGGCCTGATCGCCCGTAGAATGCCGATATTCTACCCTATAAAAGCTCCTCCAGGTGATCCCCATAGATAACGGTTGTAGAATTATCGCTCTCACTCCAGCGATGTGTAGAGCAAAGTGTTCACATGTGTACATGGGGGAGGGGTGAGCTCAAACTTTCTTGGAACGTTAAACTGCTTGGGTGTTTTATAAAAAAAAAAATAATAATAATAATAAACAGCTTTATTGAAGAAGACACACGGTACAGTGATCAATGAAGTATACATGAAAAAATATTTAAGGTAAGGATATAGAGAACCGTCAGTTGCATGAAGTGTTTGCGAATAACAAAATCCATAGGTTTTAGGCCCCATCGATCACATTAGGACAGAAGCTGATCCTTAGAATTGCAATATACCATATACAGAGAAGGTAATACCTCAACCTCTTGCCAACCGCCGGCCACCATTATACATCCTGGGCTTTCAGTGGTGCAGCTGTAGGGATCATTCAGATACCGTGTTTCCCCAAAAATAAGCCCGGGTCTTATATTAATTTTGGCAGCCAAAAACACACTAGGGCTTATTTTCTGGGTAGGGCTTGCCATTTAATGTGCTGTCTTCTCTCCCTGCCTGCCAGGAATCCCCAGTGTGAATAATAGTAAAAGCGGTTGTAAAATGCTAGACTCCTCTCTATTACAGTAGTATATAATGTAAAAGGTGTGTGTTTCTATAATATAATTCAGTCAAATACCTTCTTATAGCGTTTCTCTGCGCTTCCGTAACTTGCCTGAGCTCTCTTCACTTTACGCTAGGGCTTATTTTCGGGGTAGGGCTTATATTGTGGTCCTTCCCGAAAATCAGGGTAGGTCTTATTTTCGGGGTAGGGCTTATACTGTGTTCCTTACCAAAAAATCGGGGTAGGTCTTATTTTCGGGGTAGGGCTTATATTGTGGTCCTTCCCGAAAATCTGGGTAGGTCTTATTTTCGGGGTAGGGCTTATACTGTGTTCCTTCCCACAAATCGGGGTAGGTCTTATTTTCGGAGTAGGGCTTATACTGTGTTCCTTCCCAAAAATCGGGGTAGGTCTTATTTTCGGGGTAGGGCTTATATTGTGGTCCTTCCCAAAAATCGGGGTTTGTCTTATTTTCGGGGAAACACTGTATCATTTTTTATTCCGCCGGCAATTCCCTGAACCGGCTGTTTAGCCGCTTGATCGTTCTTACAGGCAGCGGGAGGGGACGTCTCCCTCCCCCCCTCCCGCCGCCCTCCGGTGCTTTTCCTGGCTCACCTGTGCGATCAGCGAATCGGAGAAGGAATACACCGCCAGCGGAAGTTGGCCATAGAGATTTCTGAGGGACAGATGTTTCCTGGCAATCTCTAGGACTATCGGAGGCCCGGGTGCGACGTTATGACATCACGCCTGGGCCGGCGGAAGTAAACCAAGCCGGGGACTCGGCAGGAAAGCCTGAGATCCTTCATTTTTTTTTTTTCGATCTCAGGCTGTCCAGCCTGGAGGACAGATTTGGGGTGAGGGGAGGTCTTATAGACCCCACATCTCTCCATAAAGAAAACCTGTCACCCACCATTCCTATTACATGGGATATTTACATTCCTTATAATAGGAACAAAAGTGATCAAAAATATTTTTTTTTTTAAAAGGCAAAGTGTAAAAAAAAAAAAAATGTAAGCGTCCCCGCGAGCTCACGCGCAGAAGCAAACGCATACATAAGTCACGCCCACATATGTAAACGGCGTTCAAACCACACATGTGAGGTATCACCGTGAACGTTAGAGTGAGAGCAATAATTCTAGCACTAGACCTCCTCTGTAACTCTAAACATGTAACCTGTAAAAAAATTTAAAGCGTCGCCTATGGAGATATTTAAAGCGGAGTTCCACCCACATAATTTTCTTTTTTTTTCTGGCATCCCCTCTGTCTTTATACATTAGATAAATAACAGTATTGTTAGATTTAAATCTGGGTAGTATTCATATATATATTTTTTTACTTACTTTGCTAAATTTCTTCTCCCTGAGTGTTCCCATTTTGATTGTGGGCATGTGAAGCCCACTCGCACCCTCTTCCTGGGTAAAGTGCATGCTGGTTACCCACAAACAGTTTGCTGAAGACAAGCAGACTAAGGACGTGGATTACTGGAACCAGGTCCTGTGGTCTGATGAGACCAAGATAAACTTATTTGGCTCAGATGGTGTCAAGCGTGTCAACCAGGTGAGGAGTACAAAGACAAGTGTGTCTTGCCTACAGTCAAGCATGGTGGTGGGAGTGCCATGGGCTGGGGCTGCATGAGTGCTGCCGGCACTGGGGAGCTACAGTTCATTGAGGGAACCATGAATGCCAACATGTACTGTGACATACTGAAGCAGAGCATGATCCCCTCCCTTCACAGGATAGGATTCCAACATGATAACAACCCCAAACACACCTTCAAGACAACCACTGCCTTGCTAAAGAAGCAGAGGGTAAAGGTGATGGACTGGTCAAGCATGTCTCCAGACCTAAACCCTATTGAGCATCTGTGGGACATCCTCAAATGGAAGGTGGAGGAGCGCAAGGTCTCTAACATCCACCAGCTCTGTGATGTCATCATGGAGGAGTGGAAGAGGACTCCAGTGGTAACTAGGGTTGCCACATCATCCTTTTAATCCAGGACACATATGAATTACTCAGGTTCTGAGCCTAATTGATTGCAGATGAGGTACCAAGTGAGTTTAATTATCACCTTAATCAGCCACAGAACCTGTGTAATTCATATGTGTCCTGGATTAAAGGGATCATGTGGCAACCCTAGTGGCAACTTGTGAAGCTCTGGTGAACTCCATGCCCAAAATGGTTAAGGCAGTGCTGGAAAATAATGGTGGCCACACAAAATATTGACACTTTGGGCCCAATTTGGACATTTTCACTTAGGGGTGTACTCACTTTTGTTGCCAGCAGTTTAGACATTAATGGCTGTGTGTTGAGTTATTTGAGGGGACAGCACATTTACACTGTTATACAAGCTGTACACTCACTACTTTATATTGTAGCAAAGTGTCATTTCTTCAGTGTCGTCACATGAAAAGATAGAATAAAATATTTACAAAAATGTGAGGGGTGTACTCACTTTTGTGAGATACTATATATATATACATATGGACTGGGAAGATGTCAGCTCAGGACAGCGGTGTCCAGTGAAAGCTGACCAGGGTGAGTACATTGAAGACAGAAGAGGCCGACTAGAAGGAATGGGTGGGGAGAGCGGAGCAGGGAGGAGAGTGCTGTTTACAGGAAGTAACCAGAGAGACAAAGACATGTTCAACCTGATACATAGGAGCAATTGTACAGAGACAGCGGACTGAGGCTGAGCTGTGACTACAGAGTGCAACCACCTTCCTACCATAACAAGGGTCTCATCTCTGAGTGCCATGGCAAGCCCGTCTACAGGTGGGTGACATTGACTGCTGCTGTCTTAAGCTGAATACACACTATACAATTTTCTCTAGATTTACCAATACCATATACTAATAAGTCGAATTCTGTCGTCGTCAGTTACAGTGGGTGGACATCTGCCCGAACGGTACCGTGAGTCTCTACTCTGGGAACAATACCATCCTTCCACCAACGTGAGACATCAGTGTCGAGTCGGAGTCAGGCGACAGAGACATGTTAACGAGGATACATAGTCCAACTTGTACAGAAACAGAGAGACCAATGAAGGACATTTGTCGTGAGAGGAGGGACGAGGCGAGAGGGGTGGGTAAGGAAGATCAGCCGGAGAAGACAGAAGTTACATGAGTGGGACCAGT